>BQNB010025207.1:0-28292 GCA_026074375.1 Tanacetum coccineum
TACTCTGCCTAGGAGGATTATAAAACTTTAGTGTTGTAATCCGCCGCATCAAGTTTTTGGCGCCGCTGTCGAGGAATAGTCTAGGTTTTGGATTATATCTAGCTTAGGTGTACTCATAAGATTCCTATCAAGTGAGATTTAATTTTCTTGTAGTCTATCTTTTCTTTGTGCCTTTTGTTTGTAACTCTTTCATTTACCATCATGATGAATAGAAAACCACCAAACACACCCTTTTAAAACCACCACGAAATACACTCTTTCCATTCCAAAGATATATCTTGATGTTCCAACAACATCAAGATGAATCTCTTTATGATGCGTGGACTCGTTACAAAGACTTAATCCAAAAATTCCCACATCATGGTCCCAGATTCAAATCTTTTTCGATCATATCGAAACTATACCCAAATGGACATTGACCATGCAGCAGGTGGGGACCTTATGGAATTAAGTGCTGAAGAAGCATGAGAAACCATTAAGGATTATGCCTAATGCGATAAATAGTGGAAAAACCCAACAAGCACTAATTAAAATCAAACAATAGCAAATTTGAAGGCTCAATTAGTTGGGAATGAGATGGTTAGAGTTAAGATACCTAGGTGCATGTCATGGTTAGATTCTACCAATGCATATGATGAGTTTATAAATGAGGTAGGAAATACAAGCCCACAAAGTACCCCACAAATCCTACCATCATTTGAGGTATACAAAATGCCTGTGACTTACCCAGAAGATGTAGAAACGACTATAGGAATCATGATGGAGGTAGAACCTTTGGACCAACCACAACTAGAGGATATAGGCTTGAATACTTGTAGTCATGACCTTTCTCTTAGTTTTAGGGAAGTTCCTAGAGTTGATGAACCAGAGCCTTAACCCTTACCTAATTTTCCATCCTTAGATATAAATCTAGGAGATAAAAGAGGAACCAACCCACACATCAACCCATATAGTTCGGGTTGTTTTAGGATGAAGGCAGTAGAACTCTTGTCCATTCATACACCACATTCACCCCACGTGGCATACTTCTATTGAAATGGTGTGTTATAGCTACTATCACCCGTTTAATGCTAGTGTAGGGAAATCCTCTTTTTAAGCGTCCAATAAGCATAGAGTCAGGATCGTGGCTCGAACAAAAACAAGTGCTTATTGGGAGGTAACCCAAACTTTTTTATTTACTTGCTTTATTTATCTTGTGATTTTAATTCATAGGTTGTTTGCATGCTAGTTTTTTATTTTGACTCGTTGCACGATTGGGTTGATATGTAATCTTATATAATATAAGATTCAGTCCTCATTATTTATTGAGGAGTATTAAAAATTCAACACTCTATATATTTACTTATAGAATTTTAAAAAACAACCAATCGTTGTGACACTCAAACGCTCTAAGCCTATCGGGTTATATACATACACCTAAAAAATTAAAACTCATCAACATATTTACCTAAATACACTAAAACAGACACTGTTATCTTCACTCTCAACAAACCATCTTCTCCTCCTCAGCTGCCACCATCTCATCATTCGCCGCCATAATCTTTCGGAACCACTGCGTTTGGTGGTTTTGGTTATATGTCCGCCGCCACAATCTACTGGAACTACTGCATTTGGTAGTTTTGGTTATATGTGGTATTGGTGGTAGATCTGGTGGTTTTGGTTGTAGATCGGGTGGTTTCGGGTTGGTGTTTAGGTTGTTGCGTTGACTAAGATTATTGTTGGTGGTTTGTTTGCGGTTTTAATAGTAGCGGCTTTGTGTAGTTTTTGTTGTCCAATGTGATTTTGGTTGTTAATATCAAACGCTCTAAGACTACGGTAATGTTCTTAATATCTTTCAATGGTAGCGGCTTTGTGTAGATTTTGGTTGTCTAGATTTTACGAGATCTGATATTGTGTGTTATGTTGTTTTGATGTATAAAAGTAATGGTATATATGTGTTTGTCTATTCTGAAAAAGCATTTGAATGTGATTTGGTTGTGATGATTTTGTTACTAATTCATAGGCGATAGAAAAAATGACTACTCAAAAGCCAAAATATGAAGTAAAAGTTAAAAGAAAAAGGAGTTAGAAATTGCTTTCAATGTGATTTAAAAGTTTAAAAAAAGAAGAGAGCAAAAGTATGACAACTTTGATTAGGAAATTCATGTCTTTGATTGCTTTCAATGCTGAATAACAACTTAAAGAATTTTATTTGTTTTTGTTTTTTGAAAGTTTTTAACACTACATTTCCACATGTTTCAAGTTATTCAAAGAGGCCTAAAACATTGACACGGATATACACAACCCAAATGTGTATAGTTAAATCAAAACGGGTGAATCTTAAAAATGTAGTATGAATATGAAAGCTTTCAAGGCTACATTCTTATATGGAAACAACATTAATATGTATTAAATTGAATTAATAACGAAAACATATCAAGGTATACGAAGCAAGCGAAAATATTCCCGATAAGAACATTATTTATCATTAAATTCAGTCCTCACTCATTTATTTATTAAGTAGTGCTTTTGATTTTCTAACCAACTTCATCAATAATACTCAAACATTTAAAAGAGTCTCTTCACTTTTAGTTATTTAATATTTTTAAGTTACATATATAAATAACACATGATTCAACACCTATGTACATCTCAAACAATCAAAGTCATACACACATTCTTATTCTTGCACATTTTTTCTCTCAAGCTCTAACCATCACTTCCTTTTTTTGTGGATAATCGATTTTGTTTGTAAAATTTATTTTTGTGCTTCACTTTGTTAGTTTATTGTAAACATGTGATGGATATGGTTATTCTAATGATTGAATTATTTTTGTGGTGTTGTAGATGTTTAGTAGTGAAGATGGCAAAGATTTAACCCGAGAGATTAAGCTTTGAAGACTAACGAATGATGATCTACATCGAATGAAGCACTCCTGCCTGGTAAATACTTATAGAAAGATATGCAAATATGAAGTTTCAATCATTAAATACTTGATGATTTGTTATTTTTTAGAAATCTTGGACATTTCTTTTTGCAATACATATACTTTTGTCTTCATAAAATTTCAATATGTTAATTTAATCTCAACATTTTTGGTCGAGCATGTTTGTGAGCAGCGCACATGTATCAACTTATATGTTGCTTCATATAAGTAAAAGTTTAATTTTTCCAAAAAACAAGCCCGGTGCAACGCATGAGTATGAACGCCTCGTTATGCTTTATTTTGCTTTTGACTTTGTCTCATTAGTAATTAAAGGTACTTTGCATTAAATAAGTGCAGGGAGATCATACGTGGTTATTATGAACCTAAATTGATTATGTGATGATTTATGATTAATTTCTATGCATGCTTTGTTTGTTTGTGTCAAATAGTTATGGATATGTTTTGTGAATTTCTACAGGAAATTTGGACATAAAAAGATAGGATTTTTCCAGAAAACTAAAACATAATTCCTATAAGGTGACCCGGACGGCGTCAGGATTAATGCTTGACGGCGTCAGGCCTGCAGAAAAGAAAAAAAATCACGTTTTTCGAATTTTTAAAAACATATTTTATTGTATAATTTCTTGATTTTAAAAATCCAAATTTTCCTGTATGATATTCAAAATTCGTGTCACAAGTATTCTTTCCTTTATTTTAGTCTGTTTCTAAGTCTGGAATTACATCTTGTTATGATCTATCTTGGTTTGAGTTTACGCTAGGTATAGTTGTTTTTGTCTTTGATTTTCAGGTCATATTAGATAAGGAGAGTCCGGAAGCTCTTAGGATTTTCACTTGGACGATCCTTAGATGAAGATTTAGCCGGTTTATCTTGTTTCTTCTCCGATATTAAGCAAACCAATAGAGCATTAGTTTCTCTCACTTTTTATTTATCTTCCCTTTATTAGTTTTTCGGGTACTTTTAGAATATTGGTGACAATGTTCAACTTAAATGTGGGGGAGGGGGTAATAAAAAACTTCTAAATAATTCTTTCATTTGCATTTACTTTGTCTTTAAAATGATGTGTAATATACTGAAACATAGTTTAGGACGGTAATTTTAGCCCAAATTAAAAAAAAATTATGGCATATATCGATTAAAATGTAGTATTAAGAGCGTCTCATATATAGGAGTTATATGACTAGCACAAAAACCTTACCACCCAAAAATTCCACCCCCAAAATAAGGTTCGCCACCTAGATCTTTAGGAATAAAAGCATTTATCTTTAATGCTTATGAGAGTGTACCGGTAGTATTATAGATTCTAGAACTTGCTTTAGCGATGCATCCCGAGACTGCTAGTGAGATAGCATTCATGGGATTAGGATTTGCTAAGTGATAAGAGGCATTAGGATAACCCTTGTTTTTAGCCTGTGTTTGTTGTAGTTATGATGATCTCATTGGTCATATAACTACCCCCACACCCTTGCTATGCACTCATTTTTAGTGCAAGATACCCCTAGTACACCCTTCTGAGCCTATCCTTTTCGCAGTTCTCGTAATTTTCTGGTGGATTCCAGATTATGAAGAGCATTGTTTAGACCCTACTTAAATTTTACACCTAAATCGCCTTAGCCCCCCTTGTATGTACTCATTTTAGTACATTATTGTAATCATAATTGTTTAACCCTAGTTAATTGTTTGCTTGATTACATGGTTGCTAAGTCGAGTCATTTGTAGTGTACACAGTTTTGGGACGATTGGGATTCATGGTAGTTTTTATCTTGTGGATAGATTGGGAAGAAAGTCAAATTATTACCCTGTATGTGCTTAATATACTCCATTTTTGTTGATCCTTCTAACTCGGGTCAGTAGTTAGTTTATTATTGAGTTATTAAAAACTCATTTGTAGGGATGTCAATATAAATCTCGAGTCTTGTATATTATTTTATTTTCAGCAGATGGCAGGGCAAAAGTGTATATAAAAAAGACAAAAAAGGAGAAAAAGAAAGAAAAAATAGAAGAAAAATGAAAAAAGCAAAAAAAATATGCTAGAATATACGGACTGACATCCTGCTTATGTTTGTGTCAAGAAATATTCAAGAAAATAAAAGAAAGAGTTTGATGTAGAGTTGTGTACGACTGTCATAGTTTTTGTCGAGTCTTGGCTTAGCAACGCCTTTTACATGTACTCTTGTGAATGATTAGCTTTCCACCAGTAAATTATCCCTTATTATCCCTAACTGTGTTTTCCTTTACCCTTCACCTAACGTTACAACCCTTTAAAAGACCTCTTTGATATTAATTCATAGGTGCTTACGCCAAAGCAGTGGAGGCTTTGATCATTTATCAAGCTTATGGTAATCTATATGCTATGATAGGTAGTGAGTGTTTATTTTCCCGTTTCCTATATTATTATAATTCATTATTACACCGAGTGAAAGAGAGAATACAAACACTTAATGTGAGGTGCTAGTATATGATTTTCGTGCTTTTAATTAAAAGGTTAATCCGGTTGTGCCATAAATTATCATTATTTACTAGGTTAAATGCCTCTGACTTTGCAATTTACTAGGTAAAAAAGCTTATTTGCTTGAGGACAAGCAAATCTCAAGTGTAGGGATATTTGATGAGGTGTCATTTTATACACTTTTTTGAGGTCATTTAACCTCTAAAATCATGCAAATATGCCCAAATATTGTACTTAATCATTTCTTTTTGTTATTTTAGCATTTGCGTTACATTTGGAAGAAAAGCACGTGACTTGAGCTCGATTCAGAAAGAAACTGGAAAAAAATACAACTTTTCAAGCTGGTGACACCCATCCTGACGCCTTCACCAAATATCATCCTTACGCCTCCACAAATATGCCTAACCAAGACCTATATTGCCCCATCAAAGAGACTAGACCAGGGAACGTTCCCTGCGACCACCATAAGAGTCAAACGTCGTCAGAGACCAAACAGAAGCTACCGGCGTGTCCCACGCGAAAACTACAGCAATCAGCCTTCATAGATAAGCCGACCAAAAGAAACCCTTAGAAGATTCGACGGGCTGACGACATCACAAACTCTAGCGATGTCGTAAGAGCCCAAAAACTATATATACAACCCCTTTATTCTCAAAATTCGTGTGGAATCTTGGGAGAACTTTTAGAGCAGCTACTTTGGACAATTTTTAGGGTTTTCTAACCCTCGTGTACTTACATAATCACATGTTTTATTTATTTAATCATTCAATATGTGTATGTGTTGTTTGATTATATGTTGTTCTTCGCTTTTATTAGCATGTTAGGCTAAATTAATTAGTATTTGCTTATGATTGCATCAAACCTAGTTTGTAATCTTTGATTTTATTGCTTCTTGTTAGTAGTGTGCGTGTTAGGCTCTAGAAAACAAGCTATAAGATATTACATTAGCATAGACGTCTAGAGAAACGTAATTAGGTTAGATGAAACCTACAACTAGTTCATAACTAGTTGATTTTAGGTAGATTCCTTCTTAAGTATTTATTTCGCATGATTAACTATCGGGAGGGAGCGTGTTTGACAAGTAACACCCAACTAGGTTGTCACGTAGAATGCGAACTTGACCAACTCGCTGCAGAATTAGGGCAATACTTATACATTACACTAACGAGGGTGACGGGCAATAAGTTAGAGAGAGCAACTAGGGAGTAGTGCATGATTAAGTAAGCACGTTTGTTTACCTATCGAGTTTCCCATCAATTTACTTTTCTTGCATAATTAGATTAGATTTAGGTGTAGTTAATACTTTAATCAAACTCTCTTCAAAACCCGACATTTTACTTGCTTTCATAAAATATAAAAATACAAAAATACTCTTCTCTCAACCTTCAGACCTTAGTAACGTACAATTCGAACCTACCTCACTATTCCCCTAGAGAACGATCAATCCCCTGAGTCTTGCCTATACTACACTACAACGATTAGGTACTCTACCTAGGAGGATTGTAAAACTTCTTTCAGAGGATTACAACCCGCCGCATCATAGGTTCAGTTTTTGCCTTTGATGTTGTAGATTTTAAAGGATGTGTATATCGTGTGTTAAAAATTGGTCAATCGTTTGTTGCATGAAAGTTATTTTTTTAATTTGTTTGCTGCATTCGTTGTTGTGGAGTGTTCGTTTAGTTGTTTAAACTTGTAACTGTTTTAGGGGTTTTGGTCGGGATTAGGTATAGATTGTGTTACCATGGTTTTTTCTTATAAGGGTTAGCCGTTATGTTGAAAATGTGTTGTGAAGTTTTAGGGTTCTCATTCAGTTTTAGGGTTTTTTCAGCCGTATGTAGATTTGATTCGGATTTAGTTGTTACATGTTGTGGTTTGAAAATTTTCTTGCCTTTATTTGGTTTTCCTTTTTATGTTCTTGGTTCATTATGCTATTATTAGTAGATTTTATAGGATGTATATATTTGGTGTTCAAAATTGGTCGTTTCATAGGATGCATAGATTTTATTGGATTTGTATATCTAGTGTTTAATATTCGTCATTTCATAAATGTTACAGTTATTAGTAGACTTATTAATAAATTGTTTTGTTTTTTGTTTAGGAAATTCAAGACATTTCAGATAGTTATAATAATGTTTGGTTATGGAGGATGAGAGAAATCGATATAGAGATTGTGTTGAGATAAATGTCGGCGCTAATGATGGCGTCGAGTTGTTGGAACATTAACAGCCAAATTTGTATTGCTTGGCCGCTTATTGTTACGTTCCAGGGTTTGAGGAAAAATGACCCAGACTTCGAGAGATCGTTGAGTTAGATGATGAGGGTGTTGTTGATGATAACAATGTCATCTTCATCATCTATCTCGATGATCACTCGAAGCTTGAGTTCTTTTTCCTCATGCTTTGAAAGTTATGAAGTTTGTAGAAATGTAAAAAATATACAACATGTTGAGGATTCTTGATATTCTTTTGGGCATCACTAAGCTATAATGAGTTTTGTGGAAAAGTGTTTGTGTTTGTTGAACATTATGCGGATTTTTATATTATTGTTGTTATATGTGGCATGAAGTATGTAATTATTGTTGTAGCTTTCTTTTGATATGTGTAGATTGTACATTGCAAATACGTTATCAATACAAGTAACATTTTTAAGTAAAACTTCCGTACGAATTTATGCCTCGAACAAATATGTGCAGGTTAATATGCTCCACCGCAACACGCGTCCGCTATAACCCTCCTCGCCACCAAAACACTGTAATATACCCTTCAAAAAGTAAATAGATATTTAATTATGAGGTGTTTGTGTAAGTTTATTGTGTTTCGACAATTAGCCGATAAGCACCTCAAAAAATATAGCCAAACACCCCGTTAGTGGTTTCCAAGCGAAATTTCTTGGTAAAGAAAAGCTGTTATATTTATACGAAATAAGGTTGTCCTATTAATCCGGAATAAGGTGTTCTGGGTCTCACTTCTTATGCATGACATCAATTAGATAAATCGAACTGTCATTCTACCTTTTCCTAGCAGATTTTTATGTTCTAAAAGTTGTTGCTTTCAACGTGGGCTTTACATAGAAGATTTCTTCATAGATCATGTGTGCTCTTTAACAAAAAATTGCAAAAACTCAGTACTCACAGAGCTGGTCTTAATGCAGGAAGCGGATCAGTATTTTTTAAAAATGGTCATTGTAGAAAACACTCCATTGGGTAATAAATTGCTAAACATTCATTGATTTGATTATAAATTGCTAAACATTTTGATATCAACATAACATTTTGAAATATGAGAGTTGATCACAAGTAGATAGATAAAGTCTGACAAATAACCATTATCAACAAATTGCCACAAAGTTCGATCATATCCATGACCTGCAATCAAACACAAAACCCCAACTTCATTCTCTTTGCCGGAACTCCTTTCTCACCACCACTACTACGATCATCTCTCTTTTCAGCTTTGCTAAGAATTTGTGTCAATGATACCTTCCATCCTATAGACCTTTTCTTCGAACGTTTTTCTGCCAAAACCAATTTTCTGCTCAATATCTGCCCTATCGACATTGTGGGCCCCGGAACTTGCACATTGCAGTTCAAATTTTTAAACTCAGTTGAGTTGTGGACCTGGCTCAAATCCGTTTCAAAAACCCTTGTACATAGCTTTTTTTCTTCGGTTGTGTCATCTACCCTCTTTAATGTATCGACATTTGACAACTCCTCTTCATTGGCTTGATCATCAGATGGACTTGTATAGACTTTGACTTTTAATTCTTCAAATCTGTTTTTTGTTGCTTCGATTTCATTCGACATTTCGAATGTTTCCCTCTCTTTTGTAGCTAGATTATCCTCTACTTTAGCTGAATCAGATACTTCTGCACAGTTGGCCTGTATCCATCATATAAAAAGAGAGAAACAATATAAGTGACAAAAAGCTAGTGACACTAAAAACTCCTATCTATCTTACTAATGACGGACATTATAGTGATGAAGACTTCTTGTTCCAGACAAAAATATCGTACAACTTAAATTTTGAAGTCAAACACCTTCACAAGCCCCTTTTGGTTCCGAATGTATCGCCAACTTCCTATTATTTTATCAAAATTTTTACAGTAAATCATCTCAACATTCATTGTCGATTTTGAAATCAACATACGTATTCTACTATTTCATTTTGAAAACACAGTGCGTTTCCATCAAAGAGCAAATACTTTGTCAAGCTTAAGTTAGATACAAAACATTCATTTAGTGAATTCTGTTTCAATACAAAATGCTACAAGCTAGCAAGCCATACATTTTAGCTATAAGTGATAGAAATAGGTAAGGTCAAAAATTCGGACCCAAAAGAAAATACATTAAGAGCATAATGGCTATTTTAATGGGTTTACATATCTTAATTTATCACAACTGCATACTAGAGTTCGTTTCACATTTTTTCAATGTCAATTTGCAATAAAAAGTTAGAGACGGCTAAGTAAAATCCTTTCATATTAGTGAAAATCACCAAATTGAACATTTTCACAAAAGATTGCACAAAAATAAAGAAACCGTGGAAATGCAATCAAATGCGGTGAAAAGAATCCATGCATTTCCTCGGATTTCCTGTTTCTCCTAAAAATCTGCCATTTTGACAACAATTTTCATCTAACATATATTTTTTAGTCCTATTAAAACAACTTTATGCTGCAAACTAGAACTGACCAAACTAATAGTTGAATTTTCTTGAAGTAATAATCAAATAGATAAAACTTAGGAGTATAGACTCTTAACATCCATGACAATCGTTACTGATTTTTTTCCAAGTTTTACTCAGAGTAACAACCCATCAACCAGTGGCACGATTAATGGACTAACTAAGCAAGTACTACAAACAAAATTAGGAAAGTTGAGGAATTTTTTTTACTCTATGTAACAAAATTCCATTAATGTACCGTTACAAGATAATGATCAAATACCTTAAACCTGGGACAACAATATTTGATAAATAACAAGATCTTAAAGAAAGAGACTAACATAGAAAAGAATGTACTGTAGTATTTAATAACAAGAGCAGCAATTATTTGCATTATGTAACTAGAATAAAAGTGAGAGCTAGCTAGAGACCTTAGTAGGCTGAGCAGGGGTATGAATGCGGGGTTTCCAAAACCCGATTCCACCGAATCGGGTTACGGCCTCCATCACAGACTCAATGGGAGCTGATGTATCTACCTCCGACCTTAACGCGTTCTGATCCGAACCCATTTTGACCAGAAATTAGTTGAAGAGTGTAATGGTAACTGTTGTTGTGAAGAGCAAAAAAGTTTAGTAGAGGTGGAAAGCAACAGAGATCCGTGGAAAAAGTGAATGTAACGGTTGGATTTTACTCAGATAATAGACCCCACAAAGGCTTTGTCTTTATTGCTTTGCAATTAAGGAGAGAGGTGGGAAATTTTTACAAATGAAAATTGGTTTCCCAATCAAACGATGAAGAAAACAAAACCTTGTGATAAATACAATACAATACAAATGTACTCGATAAAATGAAATTCTCCCTCCGTTTTCAAAATCATTCTTCATCCAAAAAAACATACATTTAGACACTTTCAAATTCTAATTTAATTTTTGATAGTTGGCAATCATTTTAACGCAAATAAAAAAGAAAAAAATAAACAGTAGTATTGAGATGGATGAAGCATACATGACAAATGAATTGTATCAATAAATTTGTATTAAGTTTTCTGTTTTTATTTTAAATTCCTAATAGTTAAATTAAATGACATATGTGTGGTTTTTTCTTAATCTTTTATATAATATAAGAATTACATCATTTCAGAGTTTTGTATGAGATTAAATGTTATGAGAAAAAAAAATTGTACCAATCAGAAAGCTTGATTTTGCTACGTAGGCAAAATCGTGTGATCTGATTGGTCAATAAAAAGTCAAAATTGAATCAATTTTGTCAAAACTGAAATTTTTTGGTGGAGAAATACGATGTAGAAAAAAACACATAAAAATATATGTGTCAAATTTGTGAAAAAAAAACTTGAAAAAAGAGAAGGTAACTAATAAAACTTTAGTGGTTTATAATTTTAAATAAATTATATGGAGTTAAATGTAAATTTATAAATTTACAAGTTTTATTATAACATTAAAAAATAAACAAATAACCCCTTAAACTTTATATTCTAAAATACAACAAACGTAAACAATTTTTTACTTTCAAACAAAGATTTAACAGTATTTAATCACATCTCAAATCTATCCGAATACTTTTTGGTGGATTTTTCATTGTCGCCCTGAAATCATGTTGTACAACCAAATAGAAAAATATCGAAGCACATAAAGTATCATAAATGAAAAAAAAAGTTTTCTAGCTATCATTGATGGGTTCGAAAGAATTGCATTTTTTTCTTTTGGTTTAATACGTACTAAAATTCAAACATTTGAAGTTCTCAAAAAGTCTTTATTCCATTGACATGTGTGTAGTCTATAAATCATATACAACAATCTGAGCCACTTTTATATCTTAAAAAGTGTTGCTGACGAAAAAAATAGGTAAAACTCTTTTTACATTTGTATATGTATTGAAGATATACAATAGGTAAATCTTTGTTTAACCAAAAATATTGTATGCACGATACATAATACTTATTTGAGTTTTTTAGTTTTTTATATTTTATAAATACAGACGCTTTTGATAACTTAACTTGATGCTTTTAAATTCGATTGTGAAGCTAAAATTTTACATGTTTTAACACAGAGTATGATCATGAATCCTAAGTCTAGATGACACACTCATGCGACTATAATCATAAAACATATACAATATCAACTGCATACCCAACAGTTAGAATACCAACCTTTCAAAGTGGAGGTCAATGGTTCGAATATAACGAGGAGAAAATTAATCCCCTTGTGGCCTCGGAGGTTCACTTGAGCCGACTCCGAGCTACCTAAAATGGTAGTTTCGCTGGGATTAGTCGGCTCACAATGTCGAGTCAAAAAACATGTAAATTAAAAGAATACTAATTATCCTCAATTTCATATAATATATAAAAGATTATACATATATACATATATTTTACAAAAAATAAAAATTATATATATATTTAAAAAAAACATAATGTCTAAGCCCCGTGCATGAACGGACATTAAAACTAGTTGTGTGAGCGTAGAATTATTCATCGATTAAAGGTTTGCTAAAGTTTGGCAAAATCATATAATCAATGATTTCCGCTCCAAAATAAACAATAAAATCAGACACCAAATTATTAATTACAACTTTTGTAGGGCTCTAAACGAACCGGATGAACGCGAACGGATGTATGTTCATGTTCGTTTATTTAATTTTAACCGAACAAATAAACGAACACGAACGCGTAATCGAACCAAAATTGTTGTTCGTGTTCGTTTATGTTTGTTCATTAATATGTTAACCGAACGTAAACGAGCATAAACAAACATAAATGAACGTAAACAATCATATATAGACGTAAACTGACATAAACGATCGTGTAACTATAGTTGTTACTTTAAACGATCCATATGATCATCTTATATATATATATATATATATATATATATATATATATATATATATATATATTAAGGTTCTTTTCAGAACCAAACCAAAAAATTGTCAAGAACTGCGAGAATCAATCTTATGCGTTGATAATTGGATCAATGGTCCAATTTAGTTATGGCATGAATGTAATTAAATGAAATATTATGTAATATTCTATAAATAAATCGAGGGTATTATTGGTATTCTACTAACTAGAAACAACCATCTCCGATTTAGAAGGGAATTTATTGTAGGGAAGTTAAAAACTTTACTCCTCTCAATTTTTTACAACCGCCAGAAAATGATAGACATCACCATCCACCGACTGTGTTTTATCATCTAGCATCACAAAGGTAAAGCTTTGTTGTTTTATAACAAGCTTTTGTAACCCGCGCGTTGTCGCGGGGCATCAACCCGCCGTTGCCGCGGGGCATCCGGATACAATAGTAATGTATGAAACGGAGATACAGCTCTTTCACGATACAATTTTTACAGCTAAGATCGAGTAACAATAACTGCATAATTAGAGCATCAAGCATACATATAAAAGTGACAATACGTGGGTGGGGAAAATGTCTAATGTGTCACACATCCCTCTAACACGATAAGTGTTTTTTCTTAAAAAAAAGTGATGTGTCCGCATGACGGTAATAGGTAACTCTACAACAAAAGCATTGGACGTGTGCCTCCAATATCATCTCTGATTCTTGACCCATTCGGAACCCGAGACTTTGTGACATCTCGATTACACTTTCCTGGTCACAATTTGCACACGCAACAACCTGTTTTAAATATCACACTTCGATAGTTATGTATGCGAGAATCCCATCGAACACTCTCTGCAAATTATGTAACTTATGGTCAAAATCATATAACATATTCAACGACGCAACAGATATCATTTAGCATCAATACACAGTTGTCGCATTCTATTACAAAGCTTTATGACTTTAGTTACCTTTTGTCTAACTTTAACTCACTGATGGGAAAGTCTAAGTTGATTAGCACATATGGAGAATTTCATCATTTTGCCATCAACTGACATAAAGAATCCTCGTTACATGTTAATGTCCAAATAAAAGTTTCACTGTGCTCACTTTTATGCTTATCTTAACTACTTTTCGCTTTAAACCTTTATTGTGGTAATAGACCCCGGGCATTAATCTATACTACATATACATTTTTGTTAAACTTATAAATTCCAATTAGAGGTTTACATAAACATCATCTAAATTCATAATTATACACTTAAAACATATAACAACATTTTTCTGTTTAAACTATATATACAAAAAAAGTAGAAGGTATTTACCAAAAAAATAGAAGGCAACAAATTTGATACCTATGAAGTTAACATAATGCTATTCACTATTCTCTAAGGGTTAAGTCCATTAATAAGTCATCTACTTACAAAAAACTCCACTTTTAGGTAACGTACTTTGTATATTACTAATTTAACCCATCAAACTTATAATGACCTGTTAAAATAGGTATTGTGACCGGTTTGAATGTAATATCAACATTACGGACCCACTTGATCTTCTTTTTTCTCTTAAATAGGCCTTCCATGGTTCATTTTAAAACCAACTAAAACACAGATTGTTCTGCGATTGTCCTTCACCATTGTTGTTCTACGACAACCACCACCATCAGCTATCATCCATCTCTCTCTTCTTCACCATTGTTGTTCTCAAAAACATTATCCAAAAGACCAAAACAAGAACCAAGATCCCATATCTAAACCCATATTCCAAACTAAACAAAAAACCACATACTCTCACCCTAAACTAATGAAGATCCCAGATATAAACATAAACCCATAGCACTTTCACCCTAAAAATCATCAAAATTAAACAAGATATCAAGTTCGAAAAACAAGATATTAGGTTCGATGGTTTCATTTTTCGGGGTAGATATGAAGATTTGATATTAAGGTGTTGACTGTGTAGATAGGGAGGGCATATAATATGTTCAGTGAGCTTGGTTCAGTGAGCTACACACAAGGTATTTGATGAAATGTGTGACAGAAAATGGTAGTGATGATGACGATGACGATTAGAGATTTAGGGGGTGGTTTAATTGGGTCGAGTTATAAGGGGGGGGGGGGGGATTCTAAACCATGACCAAACCCAAAAAAGATTCGAACCCATTAATCCAATCCAAAAACCCATCTCAAAAACATAAACCAAAATCAATGTTTGGATGTTGTTGTCGTCTTATCCTTTGATGATGTTGTTGTTGTTGCATGATGTTTACATGTTACACACAGTGAGTGTGTTTTTGTGTGTGTTTTATAAAGTTTAGGGTTTTTGTGAAAGAAAGTGAGTAGTAAGTAGGAATGGAGATAGTGAAAGTGATGGTGTGATGGTGGTGTTATTATGTCTGTTAGATCTTTTATGGGAAACCAGTTAAAAGCAAAACAAAAATGGTGACTGTGGCATTTTACCCGGTATCAGCCGGTAACCCTTCCAAAATTAGGCCGATTTTGCCTATATTGAACAACATTTAAAAGTTTGATGGGTCTGAATGATAATATACAAAGTACGTTACCTAAAAGTGTAGTTTTTGGTAAGTAGGTTACCTATTAATGGACTTAACCCATTCTCTAACTGCCTCAATAACTCATTGCATTTGTTTGTTTCTAATTAAAAATACTCCTCTTTTCAATGCTCGAACTACCTCGAGATCTCATTCCATCTCAGTACGTATGTATAGAGGCGAGTTTATTTTATACCGATATTGTAAAAAAATGAAAAAGTAGAGGGCCTAGAAAATTAGTGTGCATGAAAGGCAGTGAGAAATACTTTCATTTTTCTGTTATAAGTTTATAACTTGTCAACTGAAAAAAGTACATTGCTAAGATCAGGAGAACACGTGATCGGTCCTCAGGAAGAAGCTGAAGTAAAGAAAGGAGCATTTGGATTTCTAATAGCTTCACTTCTAAAATCTTTAACTTCAGGATGCGTGTTTGAATGATGATTAGTACGTCATCAGCTAGTTACATTATGGTAAACGCATACTCATGTATTACTAATTAAGCTAAGAAGTTTAATAAAACTATGGCATTACCTGGTAGAAGTTGTGTAGTTTTTGACCAAGTGGAAGTCATTTTCGCTTAGGGCAGCGTCAGCTGGTGTAATGATTTCAGTGACATTATTTCTAACATCTGGTACGATACAACCAAGGGCTACGGGTGCTATAACATATTGGCCAGTTACGTAAGTCCATCGCATCTGAATCATGGAATGAGGCCTACATATAACATTAACATCAGAAATGAAGCAACTTTTTATTGTATACTTTTGAGTTTTTGCATCTGCGTGAGACCATTAAACTTATGGACAAATATTTTGCAAAAAAAAGGAGCACCATAGTATAAATTTAAGCTAGCTAAGTCAATTTATCACATCTGCTAGTATATAATACAGAACTTCAAGAAGTCAACCTTCCACTCGAAGGTTTTTGAGCATCAAATAGTGTAAATAGATTAAAGGTAAAATATACATTATGATTACTGGTTAGTCCATTAATTTTCTTAGTAGTTTGGTTTACATTATGTTCGCTCAGATTCTCTCTTGCTCCTTTTGTATGACAGACCCTAGTCGATCTTTTGTTAGTGTCCTATCAATTATTCAAGCTTTATAGAAAAAAAGTTTAGACCTCAACTTTATTCTACCTCAAATAGCCCATCAAGTAGCAACGCCTTAATTGAGGAGCATCTGATCAAAGTGCCACTTGAGATTTGTATAAAGTCATAATTTTTAAGTATAGGTAATAGATGGCATCTCAAATTCCCAAGGATCAGAACACCAAACACTCAACTTATAAATGACGAGTTGCTGAAAGCTTACTGATGAGGTATAGTATAAACCGGCCCAGCCCACGCATACTATTATGGGCTTGGTAGTTGATAATGGGCCTCCGGCTCACCCATTGCGGTCACGGCCTCTTGGACCTACGGGTCGCGGCTACCGGCACGCTGTCCGTGGCCGCGGTATCTTCACAAGTTATCTCTAAGAATAACCTAATTAAGTAAGAGATATGCTTTACTTATTTAAATCAGTTAGGATAATTCCGAATCCCTACGATTTTGGCCGTATCTTGGGCCGAAAGTTATGGAAACCCTAAGGATTATTTAGTCTATAAAAGGAACTCAATCATCATCAATACAGGTATCTCTTGCAAACTAAAACCCTAATTACATTCGATTACTCCCAAAAACTATATACTTACTCTCATGCCGGAGTCCAATCGTGGGATCCGCTCCCACGATAAGATTAACGGTGTGTTATTCCTTGTGTAGGGTCCTTCAAACAAGTTTACTTGATACAAGATCGAGGCACTACATACCCGAATAGCTGCCTATTCGGACTAAACAAGACCCGACCTAACTTTTGTATCAACAAGTTGGCGCCATCCGTGGGACCCAACACTAGGAATTACTCTCAGAAGAATGAGCGCAATGGCTAACACAACCCCCATTGTGACCACTTTCATGAAAACTGCAACGAAAGAAAAGACGTCGAAGGAAACAGATGCCGCACCAAGGGTGAACATCCTAGACTTCTGCGAGGAACATTACTGAGGACATCTTCCAGACATTATGGATTAAGAATCGCCATTCAAGCAAAAGAATCATAACCAGGTTGGACTTTGGGGATAATACCAAGAAAAGTCGAAGAATGAGAGAGGGCTCTCAAACTCAAGTGTTGGGACCTTGTACTCGCAAGGTACGAAACCGTCGAGAAGCTCAGGAGAGGGATCAGCTTAGAAGAACAACGATGTAACGTGTTTTGGCCGGCTAGGTCATCGAAGGCAGAGCGCGTTTGATTGACTTAGCGACACTTACTCGCCAAGCACAACTAAGTGCGGGCCGGACAGGACAAGCTTTAGGGATCATTCTCACGGTAGAGGTCGCCCTCACAGACGGGACTCTCCTCTCAACAGGGATCGTCCTTGAAGTAGAGAGCGCTCCTGGGGCATCGAAGAATCATATGGTAATTACATTCTCTCCTCAGTACAAGAGCCGACACGGCATCACTTCGCGACAGGGTCGCACTCGTACCAATAAAGAGCGGGGGGAAAGTGAATCCCCATTATCTCTCGTATCGGAGAGCGGCACCAGCGATGGAGGACACTGGAAGTCAAAGTCAAAAAGGCACAAGCCTACAGATGAAGACGATTTAGTAGTGCCTTGGTCATGGGAAGAAGTGGATCCATTCACACCTCGAATCCATAATTTCAAAAGTATGCGGAAAACACTAATGCCTAATAACGTGAAAATCTATGACGAAACTGGGGACCCAGAGGATCAGGTAAAAAAATTTCAAGCCGCAGCACAGGTGGAACGCTAGGCAATGCCTACGTGGTGTCTTATATCGATCTACCTTAATAGTGACCCGAGAGAGTTAGATCGATGAGTCTCCCTCCCGAAAAGCATAACGAATCACTGACCACAAAGCACTTCTTAGCAATTTCATGCAGCCAAAGAAAGTACATAAAAGATCCATAGAAACCAAAATATCAAGCAGAAGATGAAGAACCATCGAGGATTTCATGGAGCTTTAAAGTTGAGACTGGCCATGAAGGGAGCCCCTGCGTGCATACAATCTCCCAATTCATGCGGGGTTAACAACCTTGAGTTGACAAAGCGCCTCAACGAACACGTTCCAAAGACCATGGAAGAAATGATGACAGTCACTACTGCCTTCATACGAGGAGAAACCGCCGCCGCTTCCAAAAAGAAAGGTCACGCACCGTGGAAACCACAGGATTACCCCAAATGGCATGCTTCCGAGCAGAAATCTGATTTCCGAGGTCAGTCAAGGGAAGGACGGGGGTCTAGCAGGTTTACCCCCTTATCAGAACACCCAAAGAAATCCTCGCGGCCGAGGCAGGAAAATTCAAACCACCACCACCCATGGTAACCCCGGTGGAGAAGAGAAGCAGCAACAAGTTTTGCGACTTCCACAATGATAAAGGACACAACACGGACGAATGTATGCAGTTAAAAAAGCAGATTGAAGAGTTGGTGCGAGCAGGAAAACTCTCGCATTTGATTAAAGAAATTAAACAAGGTCGAGATCAAACGAAGGTTGGAAAGAAGGAAGCCCCGGCCAAAGACAAGTCCCTGGCAATCTATATGGTACAACCGTGGCATAGAACGACAAGGCAAAAAGTGACTCAAATCTTTGCCCGTGACAGCGAAATTACGTTCCCACCACTGACTACCAGCAAGGGGACAGAAGGTCCGCTTGTTATAGAAGCAGAAATTGGCGGACACATGATCCACCGCATGTATGTAGACGGGGGTTCCTCAACGGAAGTGCTCTACGAACACTGCTTCAACCGGCTCCGACCGGAAATCAAGAGCCAAATGGTCCCGGCAACGACGTCGTTAACCGGTTTTAGTGGAGAAACTATATGGCCGTTGGGACAACTTAGGCTCTTGGTAACAATAGGAGATGCAGATCATGCTACAAAAGCATGGATGAATTTCATGATCGTGAGGTCACTATCACCATACAACGGTATCATTGGAAGACCTGGAATAAGAGAAATACAGGCGGTACCATCCACAGCCCATGGAATGCTTAAGTTCCCGGTCGACGGAGGAATAGTCACTATCCGTAGCACTATCTTGATACCCGCTGAGTGCGCCACATTAACCACATCATCCAAGGAGATACTCAAAGAGGCTGAAGTCCATCTTGAAAATTTTAAAATAGCCCTACTTCCGAATTTCCCAGATCAAGAAGTGGCAATCGGAGGGACGCTATCCGCGAAAGGACGGACAGAACTATGCTCACTCCTGAAGGAAAACTTGGATATATTCGCATGGCAGCCGTCAGACATGACAGGAGTTCCGCGATCAGTAGCTGAACATCGACTCAATATCTGGGAAGGATATTCACCTGTTCGACAGAAAAAAAGGGGCCAGGCCCCGGAACGTGCCAAAGCCATCCAAGCTGAGGTACAAAAACTAGTAGATGTGGGGATCATGGGAGAAGTTTATTATCACGACTGGCTGTCCAATCCAGTCATGGTAAAAAAGCATGACGGTAGCTGTAGGATGTGCATGGATTTCACGGACCTAAACAAGGCATGTCCGCGAGATTGTTATCCCCTTCCTGAAATCGACTGGAAAGTCGAATCTCTCTGCGGCTACCCCTTTAAGTGTTTCTTAGATGCTTACAAAGGCTATCACCAGATACAGATGGCAAAGTCAGATGAAGAGAAAACGGCTTTCCACACCAGCCAGGGGGTATATTGTTATACCAAAATGCCCTTCGGCCTCAAAAATGCTAGCGTCACATACCAGCGGCTGGTGGACAAAGCTTTTAACAGCCAAATTGGTTGGAACATAAAAGTGTACATCGACGACTTGGTTATTAAGAGTTACACAGAAGTAGAGATGCTAAGGGACATTGATGAAACCATCAGTACGTTACGAAGAATCAACATGAAGCTCAATCCAAAAAAATGTATGTTTGGGGCAGTAGAAGGAATGTTCTCAGGGTACATGATTAGTCCGGAAAGGATTAAACTGTGCCAGATAAAACAGAAGTTGTACTATAACTCCCGTCCCCACGGACAATCAAAGAGGTCCATAGCCTCAATGGAAAGTTGGCTAGTCTAAACAGATTTCTCTCTAAGTCCACGGAAAAATCCCTACCGATATTCAAAACTTTGAAGAAGTGCATTAAAAAGAGTGACTTCCATTGGACATCAGAAGTGGAACAAGCCTTCAAGCAGCTGAAGCAACACTTGTCAGAGCTACCCCTGCTGGTAGCACCCAAACCAAAGGAGGAACTGATTGTATACCTGTCCGCATCCCATGGAGCTATTAGTGCGGTTTTGATGACTGAAAGGGGCATGGTTCAGACGCCAGTCTATTTTGTAAGCCGCGCATTGCAGGGCCCTGAACTAAACTATACCCCAATGGAAAAGCTAGTCCTAGCACTGGTTTTCTCAGCCAAGAGGTTACGAAGATATTTCCAAGCACACCCTATTGCAGTTATCACCGACCAACCCATCAAACAAATAATATCCCTCCCCAATGTGGCTGGGCGATTACAAAAATGGAGCGTTATGCTAGGAAAACACAATATCACGTACCGGCCAAGGACATCCATGAAAGGACAGATCCTAGCGGATTTCCTTATCGAGAAGCCGGACGAAGCACCACTAGATACGTCAGTGGTCAAAATCCTACAAGAGCCGTGGACATTATCCACAGACGGATCATCATTTGTAGATGGGTCAGGCATTGGCTTAATACTGACAAGCCCGGGGGGAACAGATTTTACCTACGCGCTAAGGTTCCAGTTCACCGTTTCTAACAATGAGACAGAGTATGAGGCACTAATAGCTGGCCTTCGGATAGCAGCGCAAATGGGGGTGCGCAATGTAAACGTGAGTGTAGATTCTAAATTGGTGGCAAACCAAGTCCTAGGGACATACGTCGCCAAAGAAGAAAATATGGTCAAGTACCTTGAGAAGGCCAAAAGCCTGATGAGCGGCTTCGCTAACTTTTCCATAATCCAAGTCCCAAGAAGTAAAAACAAGAAAGAGGATGCCCTGAGAAAAATCGCGTCAACCAGCTTTGCGCACTTATCAAAACAGGTCTTGGTCGAAGTACTTAAAGAGAAATCCATACAAGAGGATGAAGTAGCGACAGTAGTAGAAGAAGAAGGACCAACATGGATGACACCAATAATCGAATACTTGAAAGATGGGACCCTTCCCGATGACAGAAAGGAGGCAAGCAAACTCCGTATCAAGGCTAGACAGTAGGAATTGTTGGAAGGGGTTCTTTACAGACGGTCATTCCTAAACCCATGGCTAAGGTGTATTGGACCACTTCAAGCGAATTATGTGATCCGAGAAATTCATGAGGGGTCGTGTAGTATGCACGCAGGCCCACGGTCCATGGTGGCCAAAGCAATGTGATTGGGATATTATTGGCCAACCATGCATCGGGACGCACGAGATATGATACGCACATGTAACGAATGTCAAGTACATCGTCCCGTGCCAAGAAACCCCCAGTAACCGCTAACCCCCATCACGGCTCCATGGCCATTCTACAAGTGGGGAATTGACATAGTTGGTCCTTTCCCAGAGGGACCAAGAAAGGTTAAGTTTTTAATAGTCGCTATGGACTATTTCACGAAGTGGATAAAGGCGAAAGCCGTGGCGACAATCACCGACAATCAAGTGAAGAAGTTCGTGTGGGACAACATAGTATGCCGCTTCGGTCTCCCAAGAGAAATAGTTACGAACAATGGTAAACAATTCAGCGACAACCCGTTTAAGGATTGGTGTGAAAAACGGAATATCACACAACGCTTCGCCTCAGTGAAACATCCGCAGTCCAATGGACTCGTGGAAAGAGCAAACCGGAGCTTGGGTGAAAGAATCAAGGCCCGCCTAGGAGAGGGAAACAAGAATTGGATAGAAGA
Source organism: Tanacetum coccineum (assembly GCA_026074375.1). Taxonomy (NCBI): domain Eukaryota; kingdom Viridiplantae; phylum Streptophyta; class Magnoliopsida; order Asterales; family Asteraceae; genus Tanacetum; species Tanacetum coccineum. Next base: position 22,371 of record BQNB010025207.1, read on the forward strand.
ACTTCCCTATGTCCTTTGGGCCCATCGTACGATGATTAAGTCAAGCCATGGTAATACCCCTTTTTAATTGACCTATGGAACAGAAGCTGTCAAACCTGCAAAAATCAAAATGCCAACGTACCGCACCGCGGTAGTAGACGCCGTACACAATGATAAAGAGCTACGGCTAAATTTGGACTTACTGGAAGAACAGCGTGAACGCGCAGCAATTCGTGAAGCCAAGGCCAAATTGAAAATGACAAAGTATTACAACGCTAGGGTCCGTGGTGTTACTTTCAGACCCGGAGACTTTGTTTATCGTAGTAACGAGGCAAGTATGGATGGGGGAAAGCTCGACCCAAAGTGGGAAGGACCTTATGAGGTCACGGAAGCACTCGGAGATGGAGCGTACAAGCTAAGGTCCATGGACGACGGTCCTTCCGCGGACAAGAAACATCGCCAATCTCAAGAAATGTCATCTTTAAGCTACGACATGGACAAGTTTGTGTCTTGATTAGGGCCCTTAATAAAGTAATCCATGTATTCTTATTCTACTTTTTGTTTTTAAGTTATGAATAAAATTCCGCGGGGTCTAGTTAACCCCGCGACTTTTTTTTATATGAAAATTTTTCTAAGAGAATCTTTCTTTTCTTTAGTATAATTTACTTGTCATTCTATGCATGCATACACAATATGGTGGATATCTTTGGATATCCACAGGTCAAGCACCCTAATAATTGCTTGCCATGTAAGCCGGTTGCAACCCCAACGGGCATGGATTCTGCATCCTGAGTCCACATGTACCTAAGACGTTAGGTATATAAGAAAAGAATCCCATGAAGCATGTAAGACACTACAAGTGTGATTATAAAACAAAATATATTCGGAGATGATGAATTACAAACATTGTTAACCACGGATATCCGTGTAAATGTTACAAACAAAAATGTTGTCTAAGTACCACAGACGGTACTATGGCCAATCCAAATTATACATAGGCGGTAAGGACTTGGATCTAAGGAGCCTCAGAGATGCCTCGTCTTCAGATATCTCTGTCTGTGTAGCAGTATCCGCCAGCAAGATGGCAAGAACTTTAGGAGCAATGGTAGGCATCGATACTGGGATGCCATCAGACCTGGCGTGGTGGGCGAAACCGACCCCATGGGTACGACACACCACCCGACACTTCTTCTTCTTCTCGACGCGGCTTATGTTAGCCGCGATGGCATCCTCTAACAATATCTCCTCCTTGATAGACCAGGGATCTTTAGGGTCACGTACCTTAGGGTACACAAGGATCTTTAGTTGGGAAGAACTGGGGCGAAGCTCACGAATCCACTGAGGAGCGTCTTCTCCAGAATCACCCTCCAAATGTAGGGATGCCATGATCAATTCTATGTGGGAATCCAACTTCTCCACCTGATCGACTAGCGGGAATTTCAAATCCTTCAGAGCCTGAAGGGCCGCGACATATTTAGCATCAGTCTCAGGGTCGTAAGCCTCAATAGCCGCTAAGTCTAACTTCGCCTCTCCGTGCTCTACCCCATGTTTGAGTCCCTCACTCATATCTTTAACTATCCCAACGGACATGACATCGGCAAACACTTGCCTCAGTTCTGTAGATTCAGTACACTTCATGACAGTTAGGCGTAGACCGTGCCCGATAACCCATCGGTAACCTGCGATCGCCGTCAGCATATGAGGGTACAACTTCTCATCAAAATCTATGCTCAACGCATCCAATCTTGCATCCATTTTTGCACACCGCTGTTCAACCTTGTCATCTTCATACTTTTTAAACTCTTCAAATGCGGCTTTTATCCTTTCCTCACTTGTGTCTTGTGCTTGAAGGTTGGATACCTGTTGGGACAGCTGATTGTTATTAACTTGGAGGTCAAAAAACTAGGCGTGGAGGCTTTCCAGTTCCTTAGCTAAATCAGCATTCTTGGCCTCCGCAACCTTTTTCATATCTACCTCAGCCTCAAGCAGCGTCTCCAAGTTCTGGGTCCAGTTACGGAGGCCGTGCACTTCCGTTTCCACGGTCCTGAGGGATTTAATCTCTTCATCAAGTTTCTTTATCTCTTCTTCCCTTACTTGGATTCTCTAATCTCGTCTGGCTATCTTGGCTCTGGCTTCCTTCAACAACCTGACTTCTTGTTTGAATGTTAGCCTGAGTTGAGAACCCATCGCCACCTGCCGCGCCAGGTTCATGTTATACTGGCCCAAGAATTCAGTATTGGGCAACTGGCGAAGCTCAGAGAAGTATCCTGGAGGCACTATGTGATCTACCATGTCTTGGCACGCATCGGGGGTGTCCAGGCGGTAGTTGTTAGTCACGCCCCACCCAGGTTAATAGATACCACCTGGCGACCCATCCACAGATAGGACAAAGGTTCATTTCCCCGAATCCGGACTCCCCATAGAAAGCTGTACATTAACCTCCGTGGTAGCAACATATTGGGGGAGGATCTTGGTAGTCGTTCCCTTGGAAGATCTGCATCCACATTATGAGACACATATGATTTGATTAGTACTACTTTACAAAATAGAATATAACAAGGAACATGTTAGTACTAGATCACTTACTGGGCAACGTCTTGCTCAAAATGCGGTGGCGTCCTCGCATACGATAATGGATCTGGGTCACTTACGCTCTTCGCACCAGCAGAAGTCTCTTGAGCAACATGTGTGAAGGTAGAGCCCGTTTCTAAACCTATTACAACTAGGGATTCCCCCCTCCACCGGTACTCTGTGCAGGATGAGGGGTAGCATGATCCTTCCTTAACACCTTGGGTGGCGCATTTGCCTCCGCCTCATCAGTACCCCTTTGGCGGCGCCTTTTGTTCACAGGTGGCCCTATAGCGGCCACTTCTTTCTTAAGCATTGGCTCTTGAATGACCTCCGTGGTCATTGCAGTCTCCACCAAAGGGACCTCATATGTCAGTCCGTCCTGGGCTTGATCCCCCACCCCGACTCCTTCAGTAGTTGATGGGGTAGGGTTCTCATTATCAAAATCCAGCGGCGACTTCTCTATGGTGGAAGGTGTTCTTAAGGATACTGACGCCACAGTTGTATCCTCCATACCTATTACATGGCTCACCGTGGCAGTCAGTAGCGGCACCTCATGGGCAGCGCGAGGCCGAGTCCTAATTTTTACCTTGAACGGGTTCGGGTTGCGGATCAGGCCGAACAAATCCATTTCTGCAATCACACGGGAGTTGTTAGACTATTTTATTAAACATGCGAGTAATAAAGACAGCTTATAAAACACCCACCCCGGTCATCGTCATAGAGGAATGTGGGATACACGTCGTCCCCCAGGTAATAGTTCCGACTCAGCCCTACTAAGCATAATAAGGTTTCCGATAGTTTTTGGAAGGGGGTACGGTTTGTATTCAACGCTGCTACGTCCGCTGCTGAATAGGAACCCGCTAATGGCATCCCATCCTTTGGGGCGCTTGTGCGTCAATCCACGACGGTGGGGAATATCCTCTCGTCTACACAGAAGAAGCGATTGTTCCATTTCTTTAAGGAGTCAATGGGCTTTGTATAGCATTGCGGGGTGTTCTTCCCTGGTCGTTTGCTAAACGACATCCATCCCGAGTTAAAGGAAGGGATGTAGAAGACACAGAATAAGTTCAGTGTGGGAATTATGTTTTGGACGCGGCAGTTGATTTCAATGTTACTAACTTTGGTCGCGCCTATCATTGACAATTGTGACAAGTGGATTTGGTAATGACCAAGAATATCGAAGAGGAATTGTGATATGGGTATGCGATAATTTGCAAACTCAAAAAACTTGGTGTACACACCGACTTTGCCCTCCGGAAAATCCACGATCGTGTCCTCTGAACCAGGTAACTCCGGATGCAAGTCCTCTAGTATGTCGTACTCAGAGGTAAACTCTAGCAGATACTCTTGAGAGATGGTTGATACAGCGTCCTCGAGTTGAATGGTATCCCTACCCATTTTTAATTAGTTTTACAAAGAGGCGTGATGTACTAACCTGCAGTGAGGGGATGCCGTGGAAATAAGTGTCTCGTACGGTTGCGTGTGTAAAAACGGTTATTTGAATCGAAAACTGTAGAAACATGCACAGTGATCGCTTGCCCTATTTATATTATGTCCTTAACATGGCTACGATTGCGAGGCAGATGAACCGGTTGTGGGCCCGAACGTCCCATCATTCAGCCGTCTTCTTGATAAATGGGCTCTATAATTACGCTATAGAGCTTAATCTACGGTTTTGGAGGTTACGCGTTTCCAGGCAGGTTCAAGGTAGTTGGAGTCTAGGAACCGTGACCGCGATCCCGACCACGGCCACATCTCCTAGACTGGGAGGATATGCTGACGTATAGTATGAACCGGCCCAGCCCACTCATACTATTATGGGCTTGGTAGTTGATAATGGGCCTCCGGCTCACGCATCGCGGTCACGGCCTCTTAGACCTACGGGTCGCGGCTACCGGCACGCTGTCCGTGGCCACGGTATTTTCACAAGTTATCTCTAAGAATAACCTAATTAAGTAAGAGATATGCTTTACTTATTTAAATCAGTTAGGATAATTTCGAATCCCTACGATTTTGGCCGTGTCTTGGGCCGAAAGTTATGAAAACCCTAAGGATTATTTAGTCTATAAAAGGAACTCAATCATCATCAATACAGGTATCACGTGCCCCTTTTTGAGTTTTTCTAAGAAGAGAGGGATGGATAAACAACAAAAATCAAATTAATATAATACTAAATCTATTGTTCACTACAGGTATAAAATGTTAAAAAAATATTTACTGTTCATTATATGTGTATAAAAAATGGTAAACGTATGTTTTTATAATGTTTTATCATCTAGTATTTACTGTCTTTTAACTTTTTTTAATAGATTTTTTTGTTATCTTTTTTTAGTTTATGTTTCACGATTGACGTTTTGATTCCAAGTTATACAGAACCTCTCATAATAGCAGAGGCGGACCTACGGCATAGCAGGGTGGTTTCCGGGAACCACCTTAGAGACTGAAATCGTTTAGAAGCAATGTAGTAAAAAATTTGGGACCTACCTAGAAATATTATTAGGAACCACCTTGGAGTTCAAGAACCTAAACATGCAGAAAAAAAGGAAGAAAATAGAAAAAGTACGGTAGAAAAATGATGCCGGACATTGTCGTCAGAGGTTAGGAAGATGAAGTTGATGTGTGTTTGACTTGTTGGAGAGAGAATAGTTAATTTTTGATTAATATCTGTAAAGGAAGAGGAAAAGAAAAATATATATCCCTAAACTATAGTGACTAGATGAATACCCGTGCACGCACGGAAAATCTCTAACGGCCAATAATTAAAGATATGCAATATTATGGTACGTTTTTCGTGTAACGTTCAAACATAATACGTGAAGATATCAAAATGTTGTGACATGCGATAATTCACCTCAAACAATAATTTTTGTCATGTATCAAAGAACATATAATAACCCGTTATAACATCAAGCTCATGAAGACCAATAAATTTTTAACCTTCATTGCATTTAAAGCAAAATAAAATTTATATTGACCACACTACAAGAAATCTGTCGAGTACCCATGGACCAAATCCGTGGGTATAAAACCTAAATCCATGGGTAATTAGCAAATAGCCACAAATTATCCATAAGTCTATGAACATGGGTATAACCTTTGAGGCTAATTATTTAGCCACAATATTTTTTGTTTGTGGGTATTTTTACCTACACCGTGTTTCATGGGTATGGATATTAGATCGGTGGGTAATTTTTAGGGGTTTTCACGTATGATCACGAAAATACACCCAAAGATTATGTCACGGGTATTCCGTGGTTATAACTACCCACACAAGCCATGTGTAAAATCTCATTTTTTTTGGAAATATTTTGTAATTTTGAATTCATTAATCATATATTACCCACAAGAAATTGATGGGTATATTTGTGGAAA
>BQNB010025207.1:29143-59207 GCA_026074375.1 Tanacetum coccineum
TTTTGTCTGTTTTTGGTCATTTAAGCTTGTTTTTAGAGGTAAAAGATATGTGTAATTAAGCACATATCATATCTCTTACTCCTTGACAAAGAGACTCAAAATGCGTGTAGAGGAGCGAACAATTGAAACTCTAGTAAAATTCGATGGCGACATCCATCACCATTCTGGAGGATTAATCAGAGTAGCCAACACCTTGAGTCGAAAGGAATAAAAATTGGAGCTTGGATAAGTTGCTTAAGGAATGTGCGTGGTTGCCTCGACTTAATTAGTGGTATTGTTGTGTGATGTATATATATATTTTGATCGTCAAGGATTGGTATAGAACACTAAGCGACCCCTGACTTAAAGTTAGGTGTAGTGGTACTTACTCCTTGAACGTAATGACTCTGTTGCGCGAAGCTGAGCGAGAAGATCGAGAACCCTAATGGAAGTCATTGGTGACATATGTCACCATTTCCCTAGGGGAGGATAAATCAGAATAGCTTACGCCTCGAGTCAAAGGGAATGAAGTTAGGAATTTAGAAGAAATTGTCTAGTGAATGTGCGTTGTGGTTTAGACGTATCTAGTCTATATGTCCAATGATCTATAGGATATATTAGAATTGAACCAATCGTGATAATCGTCTAATAAGGGATAATTGAAATCGCCGTCTTTGAAGAGTACGGGTATTGAATCCTTGATGCTCGAATAAAGTCTATTGATCTTTTATGTTTTCTTATGAGGTTATCACCGCCGAATTATGCGTAAAAATGTGTTTTGCTTGTTTAGGCGCTTTTGGTTAATAGTAAGCGCTTAGGTCACTCTAGTGTTGCCGATAATATGGCATTAAGTTTTGGATCGATGGGTATGTCTACCCGAATATGAGTAAAAAGTTAGACCGGATGGATGTATTTACCCAAGGGATCATTGTCAAAACGGCTTAACTATTTAGCAAGCATGGTATAATACGAAATAGGATTAGCGAAATCTCCGCTACCTGATTATGTAAAAAGGTATGTAAACTTAATTGTCTAAATGATATTTTCTAATATATGATATGGTTAGGATCGGCTAGGTACGCCTACCCATGGGTTATTTTCTAAGGCTTCATAGTAAGCTAGCATGGTTTATTTGCTAAGGCTTAATTATAAGCGAGCACGATATGTGATAATTATCGGCAAAGCTTAAATTATAAGCAGGTGTGATGAAATGCCTAAGTAAAGCTAGGCTAAAATGCAAAGTCGCTATAAAGTGACGAATTTGTGATTATGTGCTTATGTAATTATATGATTATGTGATTAGGTGGTCAGGTGTATTAGTGCTAATAATGCGTTCAATGGAGTCATATGTGCTCCGGAATGTTTTCGCAACCGGTGGTGCATTATTAAATGAGACCGGGAGGGCCACGTATATTTTGGTTTTGGTTAGCGATGTATTCTTTGGTTTTGTGTAGCGATGTTTGTTTGTTTTGTTGGTATGATCACCAAATGAATTGGGTTGATCCCTCTTTTTGAAATTTTTAAGAACGCCATGACGAATTTTCAAGGATGTTTCGTGGCTTGTTTATGTCCTCTTTTGACAAGAGGAATCGCGTATATGTGTAAACATCGTTGGTAGATTTACCATTGTTTTATGTTGATTTATCGCCTCGTATTTAACGAATGTAACGTCGCGTATCCGTCGCGTGAGAACGCATGAGTCCGTTCAAGGATCAAAGCCCATATCTCTATGTGCGAACTTAGGACGAATAAGTGAAATTGAGCACCAGGACGGCGCTCCCTTAAGGTGGGTAGAATGTGACAACCCAAGTTTTAGGCCGATGATCATCCCGAGCCTTATCTATTTTCTACGAATGAGCTGGAATAATCGTCTTTTGTTTTGGGCGATTTAATAAAAATCATTATTTTTGGCTATTTCACAAGCCGTGTTTCAAATTTTCTATTCGTTTGAGCGTTTGAGAAAATTTGAAATTCTTTATATTTTTGCTCCGAGAGCGAAACTATATTTTTTTTAGTGTTTTATGGATTTTTCCCGTGTTTTTACCGTGCCTAATGTCGAGACTTACGTGAGTTAACATTTTATTAAATGTTTTAAAATAAAATAAAGTTGACAAAAGAGAAATATTTGCGGAATCATAAAACACGAGCCCTCTTGATCGGTTGTGGACAACGAAACAAACACCCTAGTGCTCTATTTTTATAAACCATGGAAGTTTGAGGACCAATTGTGTCAAAGGCCCAAAGTATTACTCCTATAAATACTACACACACATACACACTCTTTTTTAGTTTAGAAAAAAATTTACTTCTCTCTCCCCCTTGTTCCTCCACCATCGACGGACACACACATACATACATAAACAATTTGATTTTTGACATGCAATACGATCCGTTACTAAAATATTGATCCTTGTGCTATAGTGTACGTATCCCACTAATAAATTTCGACATGCAACAAGTATTTCCCTAGATTTAATTTGGTTCGAGTTCTTGTCGAAATGGGTCAAAAATATTGTTTAGAAGTGTTAGATAAGTATTCTTGCAAGTGGGTTGTTGTTAAAAAGTCGCGGTTTGTGTATTCGGGTCGAGTTCGAGCCGCGGCTAGCAAAGGAAACGAAGGAGGAGTGTGTGTCGACTCTTGATCTTGCGATTTCTCGTTGGCGTGAGCATACTAAAACTCTTTTCATATTATTCTTGTACGATTATAATTTAATTGAAGTTGCATGTTATGGATCCACTAGCGAATGTGATAGATTAAGCGATTGGATGATTGAAGTATATTTAGTTGTCGGAGATAGGTTAGTTAAGCGTATTTTTGAAGTTGTTGTGAAGCGAAAATGAGGTTTTGATGGGTTTTCAAAGTGGTAAATTCGAGCAGAATCTGGCGCGTTGCTTTCGGGTGTCGAAAATATTTTTAATCCGATTTTTGATTTAATATTACGATAGGCCTTATTTTTATGAACGTTTCGATATGTGGATCGTCCCGTAACTCCTAATAACGAAGATTTTATGGCCGAATGAAGTTTGGAAATTTTTATATAAAATTGACAGCTATTGTATTATATACTTGCTGTCCAGATTTTTGAATGGCTATTTCGAGCACTTTCGAGTCCGTTTCGGCCTTCCGGCGAAACACGAAAGTTGTCCGAAATGCCGATTCGCTTTTACCATGTAAATTTCCAAATTAACGATTTGAAACGACTAAATTAGACTATGTCGCGGATTAGAAAATAAAAGTATATATATAAACTGCGCAGAATTTTAGAAGGGCAAAACGGTCATTTTCTGGTCCGTTCCGGCCTTCGGCCGAAACAGAAAAGTCGTTCGAAATGTCGTTTTACTTTGCAGTGAAGTTAACTAAGTCTAAAAATGCTTAATGACGGGTTAAAAGAAAATTTCTGCATTATTTTAAAAGAGGATGGTTTTCTGCAGAAACTTGCAGGGGTATTTTCCTCATTTTCCTTCGAGTTTCACTGTCTCGAGAGGTTTTAAACTAAAAAGTGTCCGAAACTTCTTTTTATATTCAAAAAAAAAAAAAAAAAAAAAAAAAAAAAAAAAAAAAAATAAAAAAAAAAAAAAAAAAAAAAAAAATGCTTTAGAGTCCGAGTCGTGAAAATGTATTTTAGCGGGTCGTTTTGGACGGGTCAGACTTAAGAAAAATTTATAATAAAAAGTTAAACAAGAATTTAAAAATGTCATTTAGTCGTCGTAAGTGTTATTTGGATAAATAAAAATAATTATAAATATTATTTTTGGGTTAACACTATTTTAAGACCGTCGATCGTTTCTAAATGTGGCAAGTCTAAAAATAGAAACTTTTATTATATATACTTAAAAATGTGACGTCGGGGATGTGATTACGAAATTAGGTATTGGTGTATTGGAGGGTTGCTAAATAAGGAAATATTTTGGTATTGATATACTTGGATAACCGGACTTTCTGAAAGCAGTAACTTTCCAAAAATAGAAACTTTCTACAAATAGAAAGTTTTCAAAAGAGTAATGCAACTTAATTGAGGAATAAGATCTTGGTTTCTAATCGCTTAATAGATAAGGATTTGGGGCGTAGGTGTGGATCCCATAACATGTTTCTTTACATACGTATTATATATATGTTGTGATTATCGAAAGAGTCGACGATACTCTATTATTTCTTTAATTGCGCGATATAATTCTAGGTCGCGATCGAGTTATTTGTTGGAGACAAGTGGTTGGTATAATGGTTGATTATTTCTTTGTGTTTTTCTGGTTGGTTGGTTGTCGGTACTTCGATCAAGGTGAGTTCCAGAGCCTCGATTTTTGAACTGTTTTTCGACTGTATTAATACAAACCGAGGAGGGGATACATGCATTGTTTGGGAAAAAAGGTAAGTGAAAACATGTTAGTTTTATACGTACTTGTTGTTGCTCATTTTATAAATTGAAGATAAGCAGTTTTATAAGGGCTACTTCGCACTGTTTTGCGGGAAAAATAGGGAATTCGCGGGGTGATTTTTGATATGATAATATGATTTCATTGCCATGAGTATATGCCTTTGTCTATGTGACCGTTAATTACCGAGAAGGTGAACGCTGAATGCATTAAATAGATCTATTGGGTCCCTATCTGGGGTCTGAATCCGATGGTGAACACCTTGTAACGGACATTTTGTATTGAGACTAGGGGTGGTGGCATACTTCCCGGCCAATATTTTATCCTAAATGATAAATGTGTTAAGGTTCGGCGCACGGGCTCATGAAAGTTGGAATTGTGGTGTGGCTTGCCTAGCTAGCAAGTCATACATGATTTTCTGGAACCAATGTGTGTTCTAATATTTAATTGAAAACTCTATGAATTCACTTAACGTTTTGTTGACGTTTTTAAGCATGTATCTCAGGTTTAGGTGCTTGTGATGGCTTGGATGGGACGGAACGCGGATATCAAGGATTGGAACTCGGTGAAATTTTGTCATGAAATAAAACAAAATTTTAAGAAACGAGTCATGATGTGACTCACAAGAAATATATTTTCTAAACTGGGTTGGGACCTTGTAACTCTGATCTTCTTTTTAAATAAATCGAATGTGATTTTGTTTTATAAACGTCTCTTCTGAAGTTGTTTTCTGTTGTCTCGTGTGCATGTATTTGGAAGTAGCTTCCCTATGTGGTTATTCAGTTGCGTTGTTAATTCTAGGGGTGTTACAGAGTTGGTATCAGCAGCACGTGTTTGTACGTGAACTAGTCGTTTTTCAATTACATGTGGTCTACAACTAATTTTGAGAGACTGGAGAAATAAATTGTATGAGTCTTTCACTATTGTCCTGATATCGGCACTGCTGCGCAGTTGTTTTCGGATCCTTAGATGCCTTGTGTGATGCTTTTAATTGCATTCTATGTGCGTAACAGGTGGAAGAATTTACGTTTATTTTATCTTAGGTCATAACAGCAGATGTCTCTTGAAAAACAAGGAACTTGGTATAAATATACTATGTATTTATGTGTGTGTAGTGTGTGTGTGTGTGTGTGTGTGTATATATATATATATATATATATATATATATATATATATGTGTGTGTGTGTGTGTGTGTGTGTGTATATATATATATATATATATATATATATATATATATATATATATATATATAGTATTATGATATGCGGCTACTTACGAAGCATGTTTATTTTTGATGAGAGCTTTGATGCTACTGGATGGATGCATCTTTGTTATATGATGATTATAATTTCGTGTATGTATAAGTGATATATGCGACCGTTGCTAATATAAGCATTATGGACGCGACACTATCCCCCGATTGTGTGTTCGATTTTCCCGTGCTATGTGTCGTTTGAGAACGTCTATTTCTGGAACTTTCAAATAAAGTTGTCGTGTTGTGTTTCGATTCCCTTGCATAGACCTCTACCTAGTAAGTCTTAAAGGTTGAATTCTGGAAACCCATAAGCTTTGTGTTTAAAAGTGTGCCAAATAATTAGGCACGGCTTTGTACTAGGGTTTGGATGAATTAAAATGGTGTTTGGTTGGATTTGAATTGGGTTTAGAAGACTCTTTCAAACCAATAGGTTGTTTGTTGTTTTCTGAAATGATTTTGACCCGTAGGATTCTGTAAAGTGTCCTGGGTTGTAGATCTATGTATGTGGTATGCTGTTCTTGATTGCTTGTGCATGTTCGCGTTGTATGATAGTAGTAAAGTCAGTCACTAAGATGTGCGGGTTTTGGTACTAGGTATGCAATGAGGGGACGAGATGTGTTATTAAATTCCGGTGGCCTAACGTAATGATAATTGTTTTATCGAGACTCACGTTATACTTACGTCGTGCCTGCTCGCCTCAAATTAGGTCTGAGACCATGGGAGCCATTTATTAGCCACCCACTAATAATATACCATCTTAATATTAATTTTTAGAGTTATGTATCCTAGTGTTGTTTGTGTTTTAGTTGGTTTGGTGAAAATTCCTGAGTATTTGGTAATTACAAGTCGGGTTTGAGATTTTACCTTTGGTTTTGCTCCAAGAGCGTGATTATTTGATTTTCGTATTTTATGGCTTATATATATATTAGCCAACCCTCGTACCTATCTTGCCACTTGTTCTCCATCGTTTAAAATAATGCCGCCAAAGTGCTGGCGGCTTAAGGCCGCATCGCAAGGAGCGGGATACGGGAGGTGGGAGAATGGTTAGATGAGGTAGTGGTTAAGAAAGCCTAAGAGAGGAAATGTTGATCAAGTCGATGTTTTTTTATTAACTATTCAAAAGGAAATTATGGTACCTTTAGAGGACTCATAGATCTATTATCTTCAATTCGGCGCACATCAATGGTATTTATAGATTTCAAGTTTCGATCATATCCGTAAGCTACAAAAATTTGTCGCAATTTCTTAGAGACTGCTTTTGATTAGCAGCCCGTTGGGAGTGTTTTAAAATATTTTTGGTATATGAAGACCTGAGAGATTGTACTAGGAAGTAGAGAAACACCTTAGGTACATGTAGGAGTTCGGATGGAGTCATATCGACGCTGGACGAGTGAGTTATCGCCGAAACAACAAAACTAGTCAAAAATTAAGACAAGAATTTGAATGAGTAATAAGTCCAAGAATTTATATGGCATCCCCCGGATGTGTAAAACTGGAAGTTCTAAGTATTGAACAAACTTAGATTTGAATGATTGTTTCGACCTTTGTAGACTCACGATTTAGGAGATGCGTTGAAAATGATGAAGAGGTAGAATCTAGAAAATCATCAAGAAGCTAAAGGTTTATTGGTTTGTGGTTATTGTTGCCTCAAAGTTTTCATCTTATCACCGATGTTGTGATTGTGCATTCTTTAGTCATGGTTTTGATTTAGAGCCCCATGAGAGCTATGTATGTGATGTTCTAGTAACATGGGTGGTTTGGGCTAGGTTGCCATGGTTACCTTAGATTTCATCCTGTTTCGATAGGATTCGGATTTTTAGGAAAATGTAGCGGTTCCCGCTAGCACTCTTTTGCGCGTGTATCTTCTTTTTTTACCCTTATCCTTGTTTGGGTATTCCTTATACTTGCTATGATCCTTAACTTTAAATCAACATGATGACATTTTACAAATCAATGATTTTGACCCATGAATCATTTTAAACGTTTTTTAAAAAAATTAAATAAAAAAAATTATGAGTGCCATTCTATAAATCAAGCCAATTTCAAACCATTTGAAAAATCTTTATGCAACTCCAACTGAAATGATATTTTTATAGATGATGGTAAATTTTAAATTGTGTAGTCGACTTAGAAGGTCACTTGGACCTGACCTTGTGGAAGAGATTTTGATCGAACTAGTCGTTGTAAGTAAGCTTAGGAGGGACTATGGAGTTTAGGTCGCCTAAGAAGTGGACCGGTTGCTTGTTATAGCGAGACTTAGTATGAAGTCGGATTGAACATCCGCATGCCATGTATTGACAAGTTCTCAAAGGCTAGATGTAGCGTTGAGTGCCATTGTGCAGGGGTGAATGTATATATATACCTCGTGGTTCATAGGATTTAAATGGGAAAGTTGGATGTAGTATACATTACTCCTTGACGAAGGGACTCGAAATGCGTGTAGAGGAGCGAATGATTGAAAATCTACTAAAATTCGACAGCGACACCCGTCACCATTCTGAAGGAGCAATCGAAGTAGCCAACACCTTGAGTCAAAAGGAATGAGAATTTGAGCTTGGATAAATTGTTTAAGGAATGTGCGTGGTTGCCTCGACTTAATTAGTGGTAATGTTGTTTGATGTATGTGTTTTGATCGTCGAGGATAAGTATGGAGCGCTACCCGACGCCTGACTTAAAGTTGGGTATAGTGATCCTTACTCCTTGAACGTAATGACTCGGTTGCGCGAAGCCGAGCGAGAAGATCGAGAACCCTAATGGAACCCAATGGCGGCATCCGTCACCATTTTCGGGGGAATCAATCAAAATAGTTTATGCCTCGGATCGAAGGGAATGAAGTCGGGAATTTGAAGGATATTGTTAGTTGAATGTGCTGTTGTGGTCCTTGACATTATCTTGTCTTTATGTGCCGTTCATGACCATTAGGATTTATTAGAATTGTAAAACCAATAGTTGATAAATGCCAATAAGGGACAATTGAAATCGCCGTCTTTAAGAGCACCGTTATTGGATCCTTGATGCTCGAGTAAATTCTATTGTTCTTTTATGATTTCTTGTGGGATTATCACCGCCGAATTATGCGCAAAAATATGCTCTGTGTGATTAGGTGCTTTTGGTTAATAGTAAGCGCTTGGGTCGCTTTAGTGTTGCCAATAATGTGGCATTAAGTTTTGGATGAATGGGTATGCCTACCTATGGTTTAATTGTAGGGGCTTATTATAATCGAGCAGATGTGCTGATAATGATGTATTAGATGCTAAGCATAAGTGTAAGCGGAGCTTGTTTGTTGCTAGTGTTTTATCTTAGGTCCAATGTGTTCTTTCTGTGAAATTTTGTGCGTGTATGTGTATAGTACTATGGTACGTTCTGAAGTAGCCGTCTACTCTGACATATGGAGAGTGACGTGGTGATTTTCGAAATATTTATTTTCCGCGGCTTTATGTGTGTTCTCTCTTGATAAGAGCGATTAAGAATGATATGTGTTAGTTTTCTTTTTGCTAAGGCTTCCTAGTAAGCGAGCATGATGTGTAATAATTATCGCCAAGGCTTAAATATAAGTGGACTTGATGAAATGCCTAAGTAAAGCTAGGCTGAAATGCGAAGTCGCTATAAAGTGGCGAATATGTGATTATGTGATTATGTATAAATAGTGCTATAGTGCGTTCGAATATATTGTATTTGTTTGCATTGTGGTGTTTTGGAGTTTTAATAAATTGCTTCTATTATCAAATTGGGGGGTATCTTTAATTTGTAATTGAGATTATTTCATATAAATTAACATTAACAAAAATAAAGTACTATTAAAAAAATAAACCATATGGAGTTTAAAAATTGGAGTATTGGTTTTTCGTGAGATTCTTTGCTTATCAATAACTAAATGTTTTGGGGAGATATGTTGGACCTCTGGATCATAACCATTTACACATTGGTTTTGTTATGTGTCAAGAAATAACCAAATATGTAAAATCTTCACCCTTTTGGTTTACATTTGGAGATGCATAATGGAGATATATTTTGGAGTTGGAGATTTTGGAGATATTTAAATTATGTGTGGTTATTTGGAGATATGTATACTACGGATTATTTTAGCATCAGTGTGCATCATTAATGAGACCGGAGGAGGTTGGCGCACGTATTGCGTTTGTTTTCGTTGGTTTATGGACCACCAATCGAGTTTGTGGGTTGATCTCTCGTTTTGAAATTTTTAAGAACGACGTAATGATTTTTCCCGGATGTTTTCGTGGCTTGTTTATGTCCTCTTTTGACAAGAGCGATCGCGTATATATGTATACTTCGTTAGTAGATTTACCATTGTTTTTGCGTTGATTTTTCGCTTCGTATTTACCGAATGTAACGCCTCGTATCCATCGCGTGAGAACGCATGAGTCCGTTCGAGGATCATAGCCCATATCTCTATGTGTGAGCTTAGGACGAATAAGTTGAATTGAGCACCGGGACGGCGCTCCCTTAAGGTGGGTAGAATGTAACAACCCGAGTTTTAGGCCGACATTTATCCCGAGCCGTTATTTATTTTCTACAATCGTTTTTCGTTTTGGGCGATTTGATAAAAATTAGACATTTGGTATCCTTCAGAATCGACGGTTTATCTCTGTCGCTTTTGTACCTTTAACCGTTTAATCATTAAAACCCTTTTTGTCAAATGTCAGATGGTAAACAACTCGTACCGATGCTAACTCGCTGCTGCCGTATCAGGCAGCCGTGGATTTCCATACTCCCACAGATTCGCGAGCAGGTTCGCGAAGAGTACCGCGAACGTGGTTGTACTGAGCTCGGTAGTAATCCTCACACCAGTCCACCTTATTCTACTTGGCTGAGAGGCGCTTCAATAACAGAAAACCCCAAGTATCCATGTTCGAGGAAGGCAGTATCCCCTTTTGATGCTGAGAAATGGATCTCCCGTATGGAGAAGATCTTCGAGTGATAGATTGTAATGATGCTTTTGAAGACCAAATTGGCTGTGTATAAGTTCGAGGTGGCGATGCGTTGGCTTGGTAGAAGATTGCCTATAAGCAAGCCAAATGAGGAGATTGCTTAGTCCTTACTTTGACTTGGGCAGCTTTACAAAGAGCTATTCTTCTTCAAGTTTTTCCCTCAGAGCCTAGCAAGAGCGTCTTGAAGAGGGGAGTACCATTCCATCAGCGCAAAGGGCGAGTGAAAATAGGAACTACGAGTACATGCAGCGTTTCCTCCGCCTAGCTGGTTTTCTTAGACATGGCTGATCATGGCACAATAAGCAGAAAGAACAAGTCGAAGAAACTTTCGATGGGGGGTCTCATTAATTCAATCTCCGGCCATGTCATGTTATACATATACAGACTTGCTCATAGTAGTCGGATGCTGCAAATTGCACGCAACTTAGAGATCCATACGTGACCCGGGATGACTATGAATGGGTCCGAACGTTCAGTACAATAGGTAAACTTCTGTAATCAAGTTTTGCGACCTTATTCTATGTTTTACCTCCCTATCCTTATAATATGTACCATTCAACTATTCTCCAGGCATAAGAGTGGAGACCGATATCAGTCGGACACTCAGCAGAATAATTATCGGAGTCACGATCAGAAAAATGACCGTCAGGGATCTGACAGCAGGGGCGGCGGTGAAACTACCGTAAACGAACAATAACGACAAGTAACTCCTCGTGAAACACCAGGTCAAATCATAATGCGTTATAGTCTTTAACTGTTATATGATATGAAATCTACACATCTACGTCAAGGTAACAGGAATTCGGTGTCTAGACGCGAACCAAATGGAACAGAGTCAGCAACCCCCACGATCTACCAACGTACGGGTAAATCATTTGTGCAAATAACAAGTTAATTCTCTATATGTCTCCAGTTCATGTCGACACACGATCTATCATTGAATCAGGTACCCAGCATTCCCAGGTACCCTCTGAGGTTATACTCACCCTGTTTGAGCAAACCACATGAGGACGTAGACACCCATGATAGTTTCGTCTGCCTGCTGGTACTTGGTTTAAATGTGGCCAGGCTGGTCATCTTTAGCGGACTGCAAGAATAACATGGTTCTATAGTTCGTCCGTCCATGACTGACAAGAACCAGACGCATCAGCAAGTTGACTTTGGCACTTACGTCCGGATTAGGCGCCAAATTACTTCAGGTACCATCAACGGTGCAATTATTTATATTCGGAACACAGCAGTGTTTGTTTTAGTTATAACGGGTGCGACACATTTTTGTGATATACTCAAGTTTGCCACATTTTTTACTAATGACACCTATATTACTGATCATGTATTATGTAATCCACGCCCATGAGCAGGAGACATCGCACGGCATAACCCCATGTATAAAGAATCTTCCTCTACAGTTTGATGACAAGTATTTCGTTCAGTAATTCACTACCCTTGGATATGTGTGAAATTGACATAATTCTGGGTAATAGACTAGGTTAGCAGCACAATACACCGATGCTAACGATTGCTGTCATTCCGTGTCCGTGTTATAATCGGCGATATTCATACTCGCTGAATTTATTATCAATGGTTCTTACCGGGAAAATCTATGAGGATCATTTCCGCTTTAAAAGCACTACCTTAACTATCGCATTGCTGTGAGAAGGTATTCTGGGCTTACCATTGCGAAAGACACGACCACTGACGTTTCTTCTATTCATGATCATCCGAATGTGTTCCGAATTTCAGGACGTATTTTAGAAGAAACTTCCAGGAATATCCTCCTATTCGCATGTTGAGTTTAACATTAGCATATTCCCGGAGCTGAGAGCAATCTCCAAACTCCCCTTATCGCTATGGCCAAAAACCGATTGAGTTAAAAGAGTGAAGGATCAGTTACATGAGTTGTTTTGGAGCGAGTTTTATTCGCACCGAGTGTAATCGCCATAGGTCACCGGATTTCTAGTTTTGGTCAAGAGAAGGACGGTAGCATGAGATTATGTATCGACTACGTGAATAGAAACAAGATCACCATTCGTAATCGTTATCCCCCCTGTTCCACGTATCTATGATTTATTTGAACATCTTCAAGGACGCTAAACATTTTTCCAAGAATTGATTTAACTAACTGGTTACCATCAGTTGCGAGTGTAAACAGCAGGACATTTCAAGACTGCTTTTTCGCACACGTTATTGTCATTATGTATTTCTTGTTATGCCTTTGGGTCTCAACGAATGCTCCAGCTGTATTTTAGGACTTGATGAACCGAGTTTTTCAAGAAATCTTGGACAAGTTCGTCATGTGGTCATTGATTGATATTTCTGGAGTCTTGATAGTTGTGTGAGGAGTGGTAGTTTTTGTGATATTGGGAATTTCTTCTCTAAGTCTAAGATGAAACACGAGAGAGCATCTCCGCACTGTTCTAACAGATTTTACGACAGGGAGAAATTATATGCCAAGTGTTTCAAAGTGTGAAATTTGGTTGAGTAAGTGGGCATTTCTGGGTCACATTGTTTTCAGCAGAAGAATTTACTATGGATCGGCGAAGTTGAGGCTAACACCAATGGCCAAACCGCGACGTCCTTTTACCGCGAAGTACGGGTTTTCTTGGAATAGCAAGTTATATACCGTAGATCGTAAGGGCTTCTCACTATAGCCTTTACCCTTGACTAAGCTTATGCGAAAGAGTGAGAAGTTTGTATGGAACGAAGAGCTGAGAAAAGAGCTTGAAGAGCTAAGCAACGTTTGTTCCTCGCCTATTCTTACGCTTCTCATCTGTTCAGTGGAATTCAGATTTACAGAGATGCTTCAAGAAGGGTCTTGGTGTGTATCATGCATCATGTGAAAACAGTGATTGCCTACAAGTAATAAGCCTCACTCAACTAAAGCCCTAATGAGGTTAACTAACTATCCTACTCATCGATCTGGAGTTAGCAGCCGTTGTCTTCGGCTCTGACAAATTTGGAATTATCTTTAAGTCGAATCGAGTGATATTTTTTACCGATCATAAGAGTCCTCAATACATTATCACTCAGCGAGAATTGAATATGACGACAGAGACGTTGGTTGGAGTTACAAAATGATTATGACACTCAACATTCAGTAACCAACCGGGTAAAGCAAATGTGTGGCGTGATGCTTTTGAGAAGGAAGTCGTGGTATTGATAGCTGGTATCAAATGTGAAGAAGAGATTATTCGAGACCTATGGAGCGTTTGGATATCGAGTATGTTTGTTCGTAGGACATAATGGTTTACTGGGCTAAGTCTGAGGTAGAGCCTAACCTAATTTCTCATATTAAGCAGACTCAAAGGATTACGGAGAAATCTGGCAATTATTCCAGAAATATTGATCAGTCAGGACCGAGCTGTCGCGTTGATGACGATGGCATTTTATGGCAGGGTACTAAATTATGCGTACCAGAGGAATCCTACACCTTCGGAACCCTTGATGACTGAGGCTAATAGTTCTCGCATTTACGATTCATTCCCAGTTCGAGCTAATGATTACCATAAATCCAAGCAAACACTTTTGATGGAGGGTATGAAGGCTGATTGGGCTACTGTTTATGTTCCAAAGTGAATTTATTCTGTCAAATCATGTTAAGAATGCACACAAAACGTGCAAGTGGGAGCTATTGTAACCGGTAGAGAATCCTGTGTTGAAGTGGGACCTGAAATATCCTGGATTGATTGTTACCACCCCAATTACCGGGTTACCCACGTACACAGAGGAAGCAACGATGCTATACCTGGGTGTTGTAGATCGCTTGACTAAATCACGTCACATTTTCTTCCTACCGGTAAGGATTACCCCGTTATAAATAGCAGAAATGTATCCAACAAAGAAATTGTTCGATTACACGGTACTCCATCAGCCGATCGTAATTCAGATAGGGATCCACTTTCAACGTCTCGTTCGGATAAGGTTTACAGAAAGCTTGGGGAACAGGCTCAAGTTTAGTAACAGCTTTTCAGCCTAAGACAAGACGGACACGGAGCGTACGATTCCATACATTAGAGGATATGTTTTACGTTCATGTGCTTTAAATGGCAGGAAAATTTGGGATTCACTATATATGACCTAGTTGAGTTTGCCTACAATAAACAGTTGGCAAGCAGCATAAATGCGCACCTTTTCGAGATGTTGGTATGGTAGGAAATGTCGTGCTCCATTTGTTGGGATCCGGCTCGGTGAACGTAATCTTGAGGTTCCAGAGATGATGAAGTGATAATTGAGAAAGGTCGCCACATCGCCAGGGAAAAGCTTAAAGAAGCACATACTCGTCAGAAGAGTTACGCCCGACAGACATCGCAGATCGTTAGAGTTCCAGCAGGTGAACAGTTTTCTTGAAAGATATCACCTACACTTGGAGTCAGGCGTTTTGTATCAAGGGCCCAGCTTAGTCCTCTGGGTTTCATAGGACAGATTTAAATTCATGATCGCCGTTGGTGAGGTTTCCTATCGTTTGGGCTTTACCATCCTCAATATCTCATGTTCACAATGTGTATTCATGTAATCATTACTCAGAGGTATAATATCATCCAATCTTCACGTTTCTCTTATCCATTCGAACAGATCCGGGAGGATTTCTCAATACACGGAAGAGCCTGAGTCTATTCTAGACCGTCCATGGACAGAGTCATGGAGGAACAAGACGTTTTCCCTTTAGTCAAATCCTTTGGAGGGAATCATCCCTAGCGGCGAAGCTACATGGGAGAACCGACGAGTCATAACGACTTCTAATCCTGCATTTTCTTTCCATGATCTGGTATGTTCCTTTCAGTCCGTATCATGTTTCTAATTCGAGGACGAATTTTTCTTTTAGGGGGGAAGAGTTGTAAAACCTAAAAATCTCAATAAGAGTAAAATGACCAAAATGCCCCTAATGAAAGAAAAATGCATAAAAGCTTAAATAAATTCATTTAAGTGTTAGAAATTATGAAAAATACAAAATATGGCAATTATAAAATTTCGCAAGAATTCAAATACCTTATTTAGTACAAGAAAAATAATTAATAATTATTTATATATAATTATGCCGAATTAATTAATATTTATATAAGTATACATTACAAATTAAATAAGATAAATTAGGATAATGGCAAAATAAATATTGGTAAATTAGAAATCAATCTTAGTCATATTTAAAAGTCCTCAATATTTCGCCTAAAATACCTTATTAAATCCATAAGCATTTTTAATTTGTAAAACTCTAAAACTAAAAAAACCTACCGAAACCATAAATATCCAAAAAGTGATGGAATAAGATTTTCCAAGGCTTGCAACGATTTTTCTTGGGTGATTAGAAAGTCAAGGAGTGTGGAAAAATAGTGGGAAGATTTATAAGGTCTGTTGTTCGAATTTTGGTATTGGTTTTGGGTTAGAATAAGCAACCGGGTTCATAAATTCATAAATCACTAAGATCATCCCAAGGTATTTTTAAAACTCAATTTTCATCTAGAAGTTTGACTATGCATAAGAAAAATGTTCATCGACATTATATTGTTGGATTTAAATAATCAAAATCAAAATCTCGAAACCCTAAATTTTAGTTAATTATTGAAATCTGGCTTAAAAACTCATTAGTGACATCCGAATTATATTTTTCTAAGGTTCTTATATCGTCAATACCTCAGATAAAAAGTGTTAAAAATTTATAAAATGATTCGAATAATTATTGGAGATTTATTTGTGTTTACCGATTTCGAAATAAGGAAAAGGAAGAAAATGGTTAAAATGAATTAGGGTTAGGGTTTACTATTTTTTCCAGGTGTAATTTAATGCCAATGATTGGGAAATAATTATGTTTTGAGTTCTTGGGGAAAAAATTCAATTGAGGGTTTAGTGAGATTAATTTGTTACCAACCCCGATTGCTATTTAAAAGTATAAGGACTTGTTTTGTAATTTCTGAAACTATGGGGTCTGTTTTAGACATGTTATTATTTAATATATTCTGTATAAAATAAGTTGGGGGGTAGAAAATGTCATTTTGATAGTTATTTATGTAAACCTTACTATAAATAGAAACCTGCTATTTTTGAAAGTCAAATTGTAGAAAGTCTATTTTGGAAGTTTAATTATTGGGAAACTTATTAAATCAGGAAAGTTATCATTTATGAAAAGTTAATTAAGGAAAGTCTATTTTTGGAAACTTACTATAATTAGAAGCTGCTATTTGTTTGAAAGTACCCAATAATAACAAGAAACTAATCATGAAACATACTAATCATGGAATATGTTCATCATGGATCGTACTAATCACGTGGACTCATTGCTAATTATAGAAAGTTACTAAAAATAGAAAGTTACTAAAAATAGAAAGTTACAAAAAATGGAAAGTAACCTTAATCATGAACAAGTAACTTATATATGTCCTTTAACATGTAGATCGCATTAAGCAGGAGTAGCTTCCATCTTTATCCATCTATTTCCGTTACAACTGCTGGAACATAAGGTACGGATATTCCGTCCTTTCAGTAAGGACATTCTTTCTTTCCATGATTCATCCCCAGAACTGCTATGCTTCCCCATTTTTATGTCTTTTGCCATATCCTGACTCCCCTTACATATTGATTATTCATGAGACTTAATTCTATGCCCGAGCTATAATACTGCATGACCATGATTAATGTACTTACCACCTAGTCATGGAGGTACCATGACCGTGACACATGAGGCACCTGTGTCACGACTCTTTCGCGTTGAGAGTGATTTCACGCGGCGTCCCTTTTCATGTTACCAGATTATATTTCATGTTTGGCCATTATTATTCAGGGGCGTATGGGTGCATCCTAGTTTACATGTTTACACGTTCATGGTGATTGGTTGGTGTGTGCTCTACATCCCATCACATTGGAGCTGATCCCTCCACCCATATTATTATAAGAGGTCACCCCTCTATTACATGTTGAGGCAGCCCCTCTATTATATGCATGTATTCACGACATTATTATTATGACATGTATGATTATATGAGCTCGTGGGCATTCCTTATTATTTATGTTGTTTATACATCCAAAAAATTTCATGACAATCTATTACTTCGTATTACCATGCTTTACATGTTTATTTCCTATTCTTCATGACGCATTCTCCAGGTTTCCTCATGACACTTTTGATCTTTCCGCTACTTTGTATTTACTATCCAGGATTCATACTTATTAATTACATTGTTATTATATCCGTTCACTGAGCGTTATGCTCAGCCGTATTTCTTTCTCTTTCTTATACGGCAGGTATCTAGAGGGAGATTGGGCATGAGAGAGTGTGTGCTTAGGAAGTGACCTATTTTTAGCTTCCTCCTTATAACGCAGATATTTTTGATGTGCTAAACAATCTGACAAATGTTTGTCCTTTAGACTTTTTCTTTTACGCGTTTTATTCATGTGATCTCATAATTGGAGCCGATGTTTGATTCCGGCTTTCCACCGTTGTCCTATGTTATCATTTATGACTTTATGTCTTTATTATGCTTTGATATGGCAACCATGATCGAGTGAGACGTTCGGCCTCCTTTCTGGAAGATGGTCATTAATATACAGTGATGTTTTTAGTAACCTAGGTGGTTTTTGTTTAGGTTGACCATGGTTACTTTAATTTCATCTGTTTCGATAGGATCCGGATTTTTTTGGGAAAATATAGCGGTTCCCGCTAGCACTCTTTTGCGCATGTATCTTCTTTGTTTACCCTTATCCTTGTTTGGGTATTCTTTATATTTGCTATGATCTTTAACTTTAAATCAACCTGATGACATTTTACATATCACTGATTTTGACCCACGAATCTTTTTTTTAAACGCTTATAAAAAAGAATTAATTTTGAAATGCCATTTAATATACAAAGGTATGTCGATTCGAACCATCTAAAATTTTTGCCAACTATCAAAGATCCAAAAAAAAGCTATATTTTTTATAGATGAAAGAAAAACTATAAATGGTGTAGTGGACTTTGCAGGTCACTTTGACCTAAATCCTTATGTAAGAGGTTTTATGGAACTGCCGTTGAAAGTAAGCTTAGGAGGACTATGATGTTTAGGTCGCCTAAAGAAGTGGACCGGGTGGCTTGTTATAGCGAGACTTGTCTATGAAGTCGGATTGAACATTCCGCAGCCGCGTAAATCGGCAATTGCTGTCGCAGGCTAGAAGTACGTTTGAGTGCCATTGTGCATTGGGTGAACGTATATATATATATAATATCATTAATATAATATTAATATTAAATATATAATATATATATATATATGAAATAATATAATATATATATCTAAATAATAAATATAGTACCTTGTGGTTTCATAGTAGATTAAATGAGGTTAAAGATGGTTAAATGTGGGATAAACCCCAAGAAACCTGATACCAGACACAAAGAAAAGTCTCTTGTGCTCGTAAGACTGCCAAAGTGGATAAACGTAGAGTTATGATAACTCCGATATTGGATGTGTGAAATGGAGAAGACTTCTCCTACATCAAATGTGAGTATTGTTTTTGTTGTAGCAACCGACGGCCGTGAAGAAGACTTCTTTCCTTGAAATGGAAAGTAGTAGTAATTTTTTATACAACGAAAAATTGGTTAAAAAAAAAAAAAAAAAACAAAAATAAAAAAATCCCCTTTGATCTCCGTAGATAGGTATAGAGAGCTATGTGATGCCTGACTTAAAGTTGGGTGTAGTATCTCTTACTCCTTGACAAGAGACTCGAAATGCGTGTAGAGCGAATGATTGAAACTCTAGTAAAATTCGATGCCGACATCCGTCACTATTCTAGAGGAGCAATCGAAGTAGCCAACACCATGAGTCAAAAGGAATGAGAATTTGATCTTGGATAAATTGTTTAAGGAATGTGTGTGGTTGCCTCAACTTAATTAGTAGTAATGTTGTTCGATGTATGTGTTTTGATCGTCGAGGATAAGTATGGAGCGCTATCTGACGCCTGACTTAAAGTTGGGTATAGTGATCCTTACTCATTGAACGTAATGACTCGGTTGCGCGAAGCCAAGCGAAGAGATCGAGAACCCTAATGGAACCCAATGGCGCATTCGTCTCATTTCTGGGGGGGGGGGGAATCCAATCTAAATAACTTTACGCGTCGAGCCTAAGGGAAACAAGTCGGAAATTAGAAGGAATTGTCTAACGAATGTTGCGATGTGGTCTAGATGTTATAGGTCTAATATGTTCCTATGACCAAATAGGAAGTATTGAGATTGACCCAATAGTGATAATCTTGCCAATTGGAGTGAGACAATTGAAATTTCCCTGTCTTTGAAAAGCACGAGCATAGAATCCTTGCTGCTTCGAATAAATTCAATTGATCCTTTATTTTTCTTGCGAATTCACCCCCAGCGCCGAATTATGCAAAAAATGTGCTCTATGTGTTATGTACTTTGATTAATGGAAAGCGCTTAGGTCGCTTTAGTGTTGCCAATAATATGGCATTAAGTTTTGAATGAATGGGTACGCATACCCATGGGTTATTTGCTAAGGCTTCATAGTAAGCGAGCATGGTATGTGAATTTTTTTGCTAAGGCTTAATTATAAGCAAGCATGATAAAATGCCTACGTAAAGCTAGGCCAAAATGGAAAACCATTATAAAATGATGAATATGTGATTATGTGGATATGTGCTTATGTGATTATGTGGTTATGTGTAGTAGTGCTATAATGCGTTTGATGGAGTCATATGTACTCTGGAATGTTTTCGCAACTGGTGGTGCATTATTAAATGAGACCGGGAGGGCGACATATGTTTTGGTTTTGGTTAACGACATATGTTTTGGTTTTGTGTAGCGATGTGAGCTTTGTTTTGTTGGCGTGATCGCCAAACTAAGATTTAGGTTGATCTTTCGTTAAAAGTCTTCCTTTGAGAACGACGTGATGATTTTTCCCGGATACTTCTGTGGCTTGTTTATGTTCTCTTTTGATAAGAGCGATTATATATATATATATATATATATATATATATATACACACACACACACACACACAAAAGTAAGTTCTAAATCACACTCATTTCTTTGTGGTGATTTTGCCTCGGTATTGTATGCGATTGTAATGGTCGCGTACTCCGACGCGTGAGAACGCATGAGTTCGTTCGAAGATGAAAGCCTATATCTCTATGAGTGAGCTTAGGACGAATAAGTGGAATTGAGCACCGGGACGGAGCTCCCTTAAGATGGGAGGAATGCAACAACCCGAGTTTCAGGCCAACGCTTATCCTGAGACGTTATTTATTTTCTACGAATGAGTTGGAATAATCATTTTTCGTTTTGGGCGATTTGATAAAAATCATTATTTTTGAGCTAAAATTTCAGCAAGCCAAGTGTTTCGAATTTCTATTCGTTTGAGCGTTTGAGAAAATTAGAAAATTTCATATTTTTGCTCCGAGAGCGAAATTATATTTATTTTAGTGTTTTATGGCTTTCCTCGAGTTTTTGTGAAAACCGTGTCTAAAGTCGTGTTTTACGTAATTTAACATTTTGCTAAATGTTTTAAAACAAATTTAGTGGGACGGAATAAAAATATTTACGAATGTGGTGTGACCCGAGCCTTTTGGTCGGCTATATAATGAAACAAACACCTCTTGTGTTATATTTATAAACTTAGGAGGGACTAGAAGTGTCAATAGGCCAAAGTTCTTTTCTATATAAACTAACACACACACTCTTATTTTTTACAAAAATTTTTTTGTTTCTTTCTCCCTCTTACTCACCCACGACCGGTCACACACATAAACCACCCAAACACTTTGATTTTCTGACATGCAATACGATCTAATTACATTTTTTAATCCTTGTATCATTACCTACATATCCCACTAAGAAAATCATACATGTAATAAGTATTTTTGAAGTTGGAGTTCGGGTTTTATTCAAGAGTTTTTTCTGTAGATAATTTGGTTTACTCGTGGGTAGATAATCATAGTTAGATAGCTTGGTTTTGTGGAAAATGTTCGGTTTTTGGTTGTAGGGTTTGGCGTGTCCGAACACGGTCAAAAGAGTTAAAAGCCCAACACAATATACGTGAATTGATGTAAGAATTATAATAACGTGTCGTAAGAGATAAACTTATTTATTGAAATGTGTAATTTGTTGATTATTGCATGTTGAGGAATCCGATGAATCTTGCTATAAACTCGATAAGAAAAGAAATAGGATGATACAAAATAGCTAATTAGAAATCATTTGAGGTTGTCTGTAAAGCAAAAAAAAATGGTAAATTGATGGGTTTCAAAAAGTATAAATTCGAGCAGAAAGTTTGGCTCGGATTTCGAGGGTCGAGAAATTTTAAAAACTGATTTTTAATTTAGTAATATGATAGAGTTCGTCCTAAAAGAACGTTTTGGCGATAGTATGGAAACGACCCTGTAACTCCTCAAAACGAAGAATTTACGTCGAATAAAGTTTTGAGAACAAATATATATTTTATTATCAGCTATATTACTTGTTTTATATGCATGAAGCAGAAATAAAACTCCTATTTCCGAGCACTTTAAGTTCCGTTTTAGCCTTCCGGCGAAACACAAAATTTGTCCGGAATGCCGTTTCTCTTTTGACATGTAAATTTCAGAATTGAACGATTTGAAACGAAGAAGTTAGACCAAGCCGAGGGTTAGAAAATAAAGTATATATTAAAAATTGCGCAGAAACTTGCAGGGGCATTTTAGTCATTTTCCTTTGAGTTTCGGGTCTCGAGTAAAACTAAAAGGTTGTCCGAAATGTCGTTTTACATCAAATTGCTTTAGAGTCCGAGTCGTGAAAATGTAATTTAGCGGGTCGTTTTGGACGGGGATTTAAGAATATATATATAAATATATATATATTATAACATATATATATATATATATAGTATATATTATATATATATAAAATATATAATATATATATAATATTACAAAAAATCAAACGTTGACTTTTAAAAGTCAATTGGGTTAGTATGAGACGTGTTGGATTTTATAAAGATAATAAACACTATTATTATTACGATCATGATATTTTGGGTTTGACGACTTTAATGAACGAGGACGTTTCTAAAAATAGAAACTTTATAATTAAGAACATATCAATGCATATAAGTATATAAGGAAAGGTATCGTCGAGACTGTCATATTAATGGCGAGACTTGAATAGATGGTCATAAATGGAAAATAAAACATTTTATGGACTAACACGTCCGAATGGTCGGACTTTCTAAAAATAGTAACTTTTTAAAAATAGAAAGTTTCCGAAAATAGAAAGTTTTCAATAAAGTGATACAACTTATATTGTATCATTTGATCGTTTACTGTGACTCGTGAGCTTATATTATGAAGTAGCACCCCAAATGTTGTATTCCGCTGCGTATCATTTGATCGTCTTTTTAAATAAATCAAATGTGATTTTGTTTTAAATAAATCAAATGTGATTTTGTTTTATAACGTATCATTTGATCGTTTACTGTGACTCGTGAGCTTATATTAGTTGGATTGTTGGTCGTGGTCTTCGATCAAGGTGAGTTCATAGCCTCGCTTTTGAACTATTTTTGAATGTTTTATAAACCCGCGAGGGGGATACATGCATGTTTTGAAAAGTGAACACAAGTCATTTTTATACGCACTTGTTGTTGCTTGTTTTATAAATTAAACATAAGCAGTTTTACACGTGTTTGATGTTGTTTGTTTACAAAAATGGAACGCAAGTGTTTTTGATATGATAATATAATTTCATTTCCATGAGTATATGCCTTTTGCTGTGTGACTGTTAATTACCGAGGAGGTAAACGCTAAATGCATTAAATAGATCTATTAGGTTTGACAACCCTGACTGGGGCTTGAATTTGACGGTGAACACCCTGTAACGGACATTCGGTATTGAGTCTAGGGGTGGTGGCATACTACCCGGTCAGTTATTTATCTATAATGATAAATGTGTTAAGGTTCGGTACACGGGCTCATGAAAGTTGGAAATATGGTGTGGCTTGCCTAGCTAGCAAATCATACATGTTTTTGGTGGAACCAAACTGCGTTCTAAGGTTATAAATGCTTTGTGGAACCAAATATATGTTCTAATTATTACTTGAAAACTCTATGAATTCACTTAATGTTTTGTTGACGTTTTTAAGCATGTATCTCAGGTTTATGTGCTTTTGCTTGCTTGGATGGGACGGGACGCGGATATCGAAGGCACGGACTTGGTGAAATTTTATACATTCAATAAAGGAAATTTTAAGAAAATGAGTCATGTTGTGACTTATTAGAAATACGTTTTCTTAACTAGTTTGGGACCTTGTAACTCTGATCTTCTTTTCAAATAAATTGAATGTGATTTTGTTTTATAAACGTCTCTTTTGAAGTCGTTTACTGCGACTCGTGTGCATGTATTATGAAGTAGCACCCCAAAGTAATGTTCCGCTGGGTTGTAAATTTGGGGGTGTTACAATCACCATGTACCAAAGTAGGCAATGTTGAAGAACAACACTTAAGAGTTTATATTATGAGTTATGATGTTTCATAATCGTGAATAGTCATGTCTTTTCATTTTCAACTGTTAATATGAAGAGTTATGATGTTTCTTTCGTCCCTTAACTTTCGAATATTATTTCATAGTTTGTCCATGAACTTAGTGTTCCATATTGTATATTTTCCCGTAAAATATAGACATAAAATGCTATGTATCGAGCCATGTGAGAAACTATCACACGCATTGCAATGTTTTAATTACAGTACACGTTTGGCTTTGGATTGGATCGTCAACTGCATTTACTTTCCTTTGTTGATATTTAAGGGGTGATACCCCTATCGCTTGTGTTGATATTGATGAATTTTTTTATCTTTAAATTGGACAATTAATATTACATTGATATTTGTCAGGGTTTATGTTTTACTCACAGTTTTGTTGAAGAGAATTAAGACTCCCCCATGTTGTTAGTCAACAGGGTTTTAATGTGTGTTCCAAATATGTAACATTCTATCACACGATATACTATGGGTAAATCTCATTGTTTTATAATGTACACGTGTATTGTTTTTATCTTGTTACAGCCTTGGTCCCTTCTTGATTTTCTTTATCCATTTTTGCTATTTAAGGGGTCAAACCCCGAGTCATTTGCATACCAAAAAACCCATTGAAGCAAATAACATACTCAACATTATCTTCAAAAAATGGCTGATTTCCCCCTACACAAGCTTTACAAACAGAAACTGAACTTCCTACAACATCTTCCTTGTACCTTTACTCCTTACATCTGAACTTCCTCTAACATCTTCTTTGGCTTTTAAATTCTAAATTTCTTATTCATAATTTGTTGCCAAGTTTTCACATCTGCAAGGCCTAAAGTGCAAATCCTCACTGGAGGTGGCCTTTTGTTAGAACAAGAGGAGTTGTAGAGGTTGACCCTGTTCTAGGTGTTATGGGTGCAAAATGTTTTGAGCTAGAAAGTTTTTCATCTGGAAGATGCTTGGACCTTGACCTTGATTTGGGGTTTTCAACTCTGGTGGTTGATGCACTTGTAAAGCTTAACCATGGTCAACCTTTATAAATAGTCCTCTTCTCATCTGAACTTAAATCAACATACCAAATAAAATCTTTGGTGGAATAGTAGGTTTTTTGCTGGAACAAAGCTTGATCCTTGTACAACCCTCACTGCCTTTTTTTAGATTTTGTAAAGCTTGACCTTGATTTACCTTTAGAACCTTTTTTTTGTTCCCAAGTAGCATCAGAGCTACAAGTATCCTCAGATCTTGAATTTAAGGTATCATCAGTGCTAACTTAAAAATGGTTATCATCGGAGCTTTCATCAGAGGTAAATTAAAATGGGTGATGATCAAAGCTATCGTCAATGCTAGATTGAAAAGGGTTATCATCAGAACTTTTATCAAAGGTAACTTAAAAAGGGTTATGATCAAAGTTTGCGTCTGATTCAATAATTATGACCTTTGCAAATAAGACATGAATGATAAATATCATTATGGATGCAAACATTGGTTTAATTTAGCTTAAAGGGGTGTTTGGATTAAATCAACTTATTTCCTAAACTTAGTTTCCAAATGTACATTGGTTCAATTTAGCTTAAAGGGGTGTTTAGATTAAATCAGCTTATTTCCTAAACTTAAATTTCAAATGTACATTGGTTCAATTCACCTTATTTCCCTAATAGTTTAATACCAAGCAATATGCTCAAAAGAACCATTACCTTTTCCATCACCATTTTCTCTTTTCCCTTGTTAAGATCCATTTTCTCTTTTACCTTGTTAAGAGTTTTTTCAACATTCTCGATCCTCTGTTCAAGATCATCCAGAATCTTGATTCATGTTACCTTTCTTTTCTCATCTACAAATATATCAAACACTCAATACATAAGCCATGAGTAAAATGAAGGGTAAAATTAAAGATAATTAGTTTTTGGGTACACTAACCTTTCAAAGGTCCCTTTCCTTTGTCATCTACAAAGATAGACAACAAGACAATACATAAGAAAAAATGGCAAAATGGATCAATAAAACAGCAACAACATGCAAGAGAATACATTTCTTGTACACTTACCTTTCACACGCTGCTTTTTCTCCCACTCTATTTTTAGTAAATCGTCGAGTATCTCATCAACTATAGCATCATCAACCTGCCAGTTATTCCCATACTTCCCTAAAACATAATCGATTATGTGATCATTTATTACCAACTTAGACAAGTCAGTAGATTTCCAAGAATCTACCATTAATATCAACTTTCATCTTAGGGTTTGTTGGGATTTGGGAGTGAAGAGTCGGGTTTGGTAGTGAGAATTAAATGAAGTGCGTATGGAACCTTTTTTAAAGTTGTGTCCCAAGGAAATATGGAGTCAACACTGGAAAAAGACATAAATACATAGGGACGATACATGCAAGATTTGTAAACCATAGGGAAGGGTGGTGTACTTACTTTGAAATGAGGAGGAAAAGTGAGAGTTTGTATAAACCATAAGGACGAAACATGCAATTTAGTCTTTTGTTTATGACTGAGAGGAACGTTTTTATGCAGTTACGACGGCACTTCATTTTTTACTTGCAATGATACATCTAAATTATTTACCTAAAATTTTATTGAATGGAAGCTTTTGAGGTTTTGGATGAACTTATAAAGATTACCAGTTCGATGGAGTTACATAAGCATATGCAAGTCTGGTTGGTGCAAGAGATTGTCGAAGAAGAAAGGTCTACAAACTTTCTTCATGATCAATGTGATGACTTGAGGAGGCGAATCACCAAGCTTCGTATGTTGATTAGTGAGATGGAGGCTTTGGGAGCTCGTTGGGTGGCTGTTGATTGTTTGGAGTGTTTGAGAGAAACTCAGGCTAGAGAAATCGATAAGCTTGCCACTTTGACAGAAGTGTTGGTAGAAACTCAGGCTAGTATCCATGAGAAGGAAGGTCATGTGGTTATAATGGATTTAAATGATTAGGTTTTCATAGGTAACAGTTAGTTAGTGACTTGTGTATTGTTGATGGTTGAATGTAATGACTTTTATATCTTATAGTTGTATATCTAATTTTTTGAAGCCTTTTACTTCTATATTAAGTGGCAAAAAAATTAAGTTCTTATATCAAATGTTTTCATTTATGCATGTTGTTGTTGTTTTGTTTTTGTGTTTAACATGATTTTTGGCTATCTTATGCTGTTTTTGTATGATGTTAGGGATGTGATGAATTAGACATAAATGAAAAGAGGGGTCACTATAGATGATATAGATTAAGGTGTGTTGGTTCCTGGTCTAGAAAAGAAAATTTGCGGTTAGAAAGGAGAATGAAGGGAATCGCGAAAAGACATCTTAAGGACCAACTGTGCAATCGCAAAAAGATAAAAAAAAAGGAACAGTAAAGGTTAGTGTATTAACAAAGTAGTCAGGGACCAACGGTGCAATCAAAATTTAAAGTTAAAAGACGATTGTACCTTCAGTAGAAGGACGACGTGGCCAAGATAACGACAGAAATAACTGTCATTAGGTATAACGGGCCTCCAAAGACCAAACAGGAAACAACAGTGGCAAGTAAGGACCATGTATTAGAGTCCCTGTTATCTAAGGATCAAACGGAAAAATGAGGTTCAGTACAAGGACCAACGGTCTAATTTACCCTTGTTTTATTGACTACTTTTTAAATTTCAATTCTAACCCTTTACTTCTAAATTAATGACTAAAATTATAAATATTATAATCATATTTTTTCTCAATTGGATTTATCTAAGAAACAAGTGTATATATAAAAGTGTTAAAACCATTTCTTCCTATGATACTTACTCTCTGACATAACTTTATAATGAAGGGTTTAAGCCAAACAACAATATATATTTCTTAAAATGTACCATTATGATACGTGTACTAGAAAAGGTACCCGTCTAATACCTCAACTTTATATTTTGTGCCAATATGATACTTGAAAACTTGTTTTACATGCAACTTTACCACTTTATATGTGTCGCTTACGTGGCATTTACTTTTGCCGAGTTAGATCCTTACGTGAATTTCCTAAGTAAAAATTCAAATAAAAGTTATATTAAATTATTATTTGCTTTTAAACACACCGGTGACCATCTTCATCAACTCTTTGGCATAGAAGATTAGGTCATATCGACATGTGGTTAATTTAAAACCAACCTTTGAAAGAGCTAGTAGTGAATTACCACTAAAATTTAATAATTATTTTTGTGATGCATGTAAGATAGGAAAGCAAATTCATGTGAGCCATAAGCTCGAAAACATGATTTCAACTACCAGATAGAGTCTTAGAATTATTACACATGAATATATTTGGTCAATCATCTATTCAAAGTAATAGAAGTAACTTTTCACTTTGAGTATAGTTGATAACTATTCAAAATGTACATGGACACAATTTTAAAGAACTAAAAATAAAGCTTTCAAAATTTTAAAATCTTAGAAAAGAAATTACTTGGTTGTTCGATTGTTTTAATCTGAACCGATCATGGAAGAGAACTTGAGAATGAAGGACAATTTTAGGACTTTTATGAAAAACATGAAATCTGTCATAATTTTTTTTGGCTCATTGCCCTTCTTAATCTAATGGAATTGTTAAGAGGAAAAAGCATACTTTACAAGAGATGAGTCGTATAATGTTAAACGAGCAATCCATTCCCTAAAAGTTTTGGTGTCATGCCATAAAGACCGCGTCTTACATACTTAATAGGTTCTCATTAGGAAAATCACTGATAACACACCCTATGAAATTATGAGAGGTAATAAACCATCTAAAGAGTACTTTAGTGTCTTTGGTTGTAAATGTTTCATTCTTAAGACCAACGAACATCTGACTAAGTTTGATCTAAAGTCTTACAAAGATGTTTTCCCAGGATAATCCCAAACAAGTAAAGCATACATAGTTCTTAACAAGGAAACCTCGAGGATTGAAGAATCTCTCAATGTAACCTTCGATGAAAGTTTACCTGAACCTATAACATCACACTTAGTGGATGATGATGTAGTAGAAGAACAAGCCATTCAAAATCATAGTAGAACTCCACCCCCAATGACAAATTGGAGGAAGTCATTCCTAAGTTAGTAAACATCAAATATAAGAAACACTTTGTGATTTAACAAGTTGTTAATAAAACCAAAATTAGTTTTAAACTAATAATGGGAAACTTGTATTAACAAAATATTTGAAATATCACGATTGACATCTAAAGGATCTACTCTCAAACTTGTTAAAAGGAAGACCAATACTCTAGTTACGTGTACAATAGATGCTTTGGAGTATTTAGATTTTATGTGTCATAACTATGCGTTAAATGGCCTTAATGACATGAAAATTGTTGCCATCACAGCAATCCGACCTTAGATGATAGTGGGTTAACACTTGGTTATCATGTGATGTGTATGCTAATAAGAGTTTGATTAGCTCTTTCAACACAGTTATAAATGGAGATAAAGTATTTATGGGCATCTTTGCAACTACTAATATCAAGAGAAAAGGAAATGCAATGCTAAAATTCACATCTAAAAAAAGAGCTTAAGTTAACCAACGTGTTGTGCGTGCCAGATATTCATAAGAATCTTATGTCCAAATGGTTGCTTAATAAATTTGGCTTTCATGTTGTGTTTGAATCATATAAATATAAGTTTAGAAATAATGAACTTTTAGTACGTACAGGTTACGCCCTTCATAACATGTTTCAGTTGAATGTAATATTTTTAATGTTATTTTAATAAAAAATAAGTATGAATTCGGCTTATCTAATTCTTTGAATGTATGGCATGGCCTACTTGAACATATTAATTTTAACTAAATGATTTTTTAATTAATTAAACAAACACTGATTACAATAGAAACACTTGTGTTGAAGCCAGATTGACAAGAATGACTTTTCACTTGGTTGAACAGATTATAACTGAACCGATTGATATGACACATATAATTTTATGTGATTTGGAATTGATACACACTAAGGTCGTAGTTCACGAGTACTTAATCATATTTGTTGATGGTAGCATAAAATATTACAGTTTATACTTACTTAAGAGTAAGGATATACATAAGATTTGAGAATCAACTA
>BQNB010025208.1:6673-59885 GCA_026074375.1 Tanacetum coccineum
GTTTCGCCACAATCTCACTCACTTCCACTTAGTGATTCTTGTTACACTAATGTTGGACAATCTTCCAATTCACCAAGCATCAATCAACCTCAACCATAACCCATATTTCCTTACTTGCTCATAAATCTACATGTTGCTAGTGGGCTTCATCTCAAACTCCTCTCACCTCAAGGTGACAACCACTCACAACCCCTACTTCATCCTTCTCCATGTAAAGAAATGCTCATGAATGACATTAACCAACTTCAAGACTTATCAAATCTCCTAGCCATGCACATCTCACAACGTAACACTTCCTCATCTCCTTACTCTCCAAACTACCTCATATTTTACCTTCAACTTGGGACCAAGTTGAACATCATGTCTTGGTTACTAGTCCTTGTGCACTTTTAACCCAAAAACAATTCCTCACGCTTGAGTAAATCATCAATTGGATTGAATTTCTCTCAAAATCGAACCACAACCACCACCATCAATAATCCACCGAGACTACCCTCAAACAACCACCTCCGCTCCAAACTCTCCACCAACAACCAACTAAGCATATTACATGCTTATTTCTTCTTGCTTTCAACTAAATGTCCTACCCACTCTTTTTGCAAGCAAGTCCAATAGTTTCCTATGGCAATCAAGGAATATTAAGATCTTTGTAGTTAATTTTATGTATGTTGTAGGGGTGTGCACGGTTCGGTTTGGGTCGGTTTTTTTTTTTTTTTTGGCTAACCGAACCGAACCGAAATATTCGCGGTTTTTATAAATAAAACCAAAAAACCGAAAAACCGCTTTTCATTTCTCGATCTTTGGGCAGTT
The DNA here is from genome assembly GCA_026074375.1 of Tanacetum coccineum. NCBI lineage: Eukaryota > Viridiplantae > Streptophyta > Magnoliopsida > Asterales > Asteraceae > Tanacetum > Tanacetum coccineum. Next base: position 7,484 of record BQNB010025208.1, read on the forward strand.
CGGTTTTCTCTCTCCACTTTCCTCTTCGTTTTTTTGCGGTGTCGGTTTTTTCCTTTTTTTTTTTTTTTTTTCGGTTTATTTCGTTTTCAAACCGTTTTTTTAAAATATTTGGGTTTTGCTAATTTATTATTAATAAACTTGTTTTACATATAAAATTTGTTATTTTTTTTGTATAATAGCATAGCCTAATAATGTATAAACAAATTTTGTTACAATTATACACAACATATAAATGATAGACACACACAAATGCCATGTGAAAATAACGCATGATATGATCATTGACATCATTGTGTAACGACATATTGTCGGTAAACACCATCGTAACACAAACACGACAAACATATATATAAAACATTAAGATAAGAGTAAATTGCATTATGGTTCCCAGTGGTATGAAAGCCAAATTGCTGGTTTGGGATCTAACTTTCGAAATTGCAGTGATGGCCCCTATTTTTCAAGTTTGGGTTGCAGGTTTGGTCCTTTTGGGTTGCATTTTTTGTCCCTGTGGTTTGGCCAAATTGCAGGTTTGGTCCCGGCCCGGGGACCAAATTTGCAACGAAAACTTGAAAATAGGGACCATCACTGCAATTTCGAAAGTTAGGGTCCCAAACCTGCAATTTGACCATACCACAGGGACCAAAAATGCAATTAACTCTTAAGATAATATATATTATAATAATTTCATCCATAAAATAAATATAAATTTAAAATTTTTAGTTATTATTTATTTATTTATATTATATTAATTATATATTATTATAAAATTGGTTTGGTTCGGTTCGGTTCGGTTTTTGACCAAAATTTTTCGGTTTTTGAAAAATGTTTGGCTAAGCTAACCAAAATTTTGAACCGAAATTTTTCGGTTTTTCAAAAATTAAAAATCGAACCATCGGTTTCTAGTTTCGGTCGGTTTTTTCGGTTCAGTTTTTTCGGTTTTCGGTTCGGTTTCGGTTTTTTCGGTTTCTTCTGCTCACCCCTAGTATGTTGTACTAATATGCTTCAAGCATATTATTTCTACTTGATGTATGCATGCTTGTGTGTCATACATAATTATTATGTTTAATGAATGGACTTTAGTCTTATGTTTTAATTATGCACTTGTTTTCTTTTTGGTTGATTGTATTATTCAGATCCATAAAAGATAAGCCTAGTTGATATATATTTGTGATTGTTAGTTTACACAAATATCTTGACACTTGTTAAGCTTTATCAACATGTTTAAATATTTTTTCCTAGTTGCTACATGTTAGAAATTGTTGTATTGTTCGTCTAACTTGTTTTTGTAGCAAAGATATCATAGCTCGATTCCTTGGTGCCCTCGGACGAGGGGAAGTACACATCAAGGAGGAGCATTTATTTCGTCGTTTTTACTAATGCTAATCGGCGAAGCCTTTTTGATTCTACAAAAAAAAGGAGAAATGAAAATAAAACTCACTAAAAACTTGTTTAAATTTAGTTAAATTAATTTTACATTTAATGAGTTTAGATTTTGTAATCATCAAAAAAAGGGAGATTGTTGATAGAAATAATGCCTAAAAATATTGTTAATATTTTGTCGATCTCTTTACGTTTTGATAATCACAAAATGTAAAAACAATTAATGAAAAACTAATTATAAACAAGTAATTAGTAGTAAATTTTCATTTCGAAAATTTAATCACTTAAAGGTATGAATAAACAAATGTTTAATATAGTTTATGATCAAAGAATTTTTTATATAAAATGACACAAACATTTTTATATCTTTTACAAAACATTTTTAGATTTAAAAGAAATATTTTATTCAAATAAATATTTTGAATTCAAATTTTCTACCCAAAAACAGCTAAAAATGTTCCAGAAAACACCTCTCCCAGAAAAGACAAAAAAGAGAGCGTCAGGCATGGGAGGCCCCCTTAATTATAACGGGCGGCCCCCTTAATTTTAAGGGGACCGGCCACGTGTCTTTTTGTCACAGGTTGCCTATAAATACTGGACTATTCCTCACTGATTTTCTCACCTTTTGCACATACTTTCTTTCTGTTCTAAATCAGTTTATACTTTCCTTTCTTTCCTTTGAATTTTAAATCATAAAGTCTTGTTTCCAAGTGATCCAAGCTTTGATCCTCAAGTGCAAGAGAAGAATATTTCCTATCATCAAGTGAAAAAGTATTATNTTCTTCAAGACCCGTGGAATTAATAAAAGAATTAAAAATATTCGCCCCAAGAACATTAAAATTAGTACCAAACCTGTCTGATTTGACGCGAACCTCATTGAAGTCCCCCATAATCACAACCTCTCCTTGCCACTGATTAATAACATGCGCCAAGTAGTCCCAAAGCATACGTTTATCACGCGGATCATGAGGAGCATAGACCGCAATAATCATGAGGTCAATACCGTTCAATAACCAAACACCCCTAATAATGATAAAAAAATCCGAAATAGTGAAGCTTTTTTTACAAAAAATGTTGGGATTCCAAACACACAAGATTCCACCTGAATTGCCTACCGAATTACTATGAAGATGCTCAAAAGTCGAATTACCCCAACACCGACGAACACTGAAAAGATCAATCTCCTCCATCTTTGTTTCTTGAATCGCTAGAAAATTCACCTTATTCTTCACACATAACTCCTTTGCCCAATCTTTTCTTTAGGACTTTTGGGTCTTCTCGACCTAGGTCGAGTGTGTGTATTTAATTAATTAAAATGTATTTTTGTGAGGTATGCTTTTTGTAGTGTAGGTCGCCTTGTAGTGGTCATGGCCGTCTTTGAGGGTGTGCGGGGTGGGCGACTGCACAGGGCCTCACAAATTTTAGGGGCCTCAAAATTTGTCCCGTTAACAATTATATGCATGTGTATACATATTTTTCTCGAACAAAACAATGTTTAGATGAGAAAATATCTTAATTGAATAATATGTTACACGTTTAGATAACTAATTTGCATTATATCTTATAAATTGTGACACTTTATGTATAACATTTCTTTTCGAGATGTCTCATTATCTAATTTCGCTCAGGGCCTTTAAAATTTTCTAAAATTTTGAGACGGCCCTGGTAGTGGTAAAAAGTCGTCTGTAGGTCGTCGGAGAGAGAGAGCTGATGTAGCAGGAAAAATAAAATTCGTTGGCCTTACATGTTCTTTACTCTTTGAACTAACAAACCAAGATATAACGTTATCATATGTTCAAGCCGGAGCGAAAATCTCGTTACAAAACCATGAAACCAACAAAATGAGTTACTTGATCTAAGAAAAAGTTATAAATTAAGCAAATCCATAAAAAATAGTGTAGTGGTGCGTGGTGGTAGTAGCACTACGCTATCCCTCCTTACCACATTCGCCCCCTAACGATTCATCACAATCTTTACCGCTTGCTTATACCACACTAAAATAACACAGATACCCAACAACACACATTCATACAAATATTTCCTCATATTTAATATTCCTACATATTTTTTTACTATCAATTTTGACATGTGAAAAAACTGACTATCTTAATAAAAAGAGATAATGAGTGAACACTCATAATATTTTTGTATGGGTAAGAAAATGTGTAATAAGAAAATGTAAGAGGGTATTAGCAATACTCTAAAAAAGTATACTTGAATCGATGATGTAAATCTCTGATGTGATTTCTTTTATTTCTTGGGCATTCACACGTGATGTTGGCCATACGTAACAAGGTGGTCAACCCCCTTCATGCGTGAAAGTAGTCCACTAAGGTTGTTGGTATATTTAGGTTTTCGATTCGACATTGCGAGCCGATTAATCTCAGAGCAATTACTCTTTTGGATAGCTCGTAGTCAGGCACAGGTGAACCTCCGTGGCTAATGGGAGATTAATTTTCTCCCCAAGATTCGAACCCAAGACCTCTAGACACTTTCGTCCTAAAATGCTAAGCCCTTACCGCTGGGTCATCCCATTCGTTTCTGCTGCGGTTGTTCTGTTTGATCATAACTATTACACTAATTAAAGTAATAGTTTGTTAGTTTGGTATATGGTTCCATGATCCAAAGTGGAATTTCTATGATTTACTTTTACCTTAATGTCGTTTAACTAAAAATCAAGCCCCAAGTGGAGTTAATATATTTTCTTTGCAACAATCAAAGCTTTTTGAGTAAAGAATGGTAAACCTCAAGTCATTCTTCAAAGCTTTTAGTCATTATAATGTTGTGCATTGAATGCATTAAGTCATTGAAGACTTGATGCATTGTAGATGCTCTGCATCAATGACTTGATGCATTGTAGATGCCTGGTACGAGGAAGCTTTTGACTATTTCAGATTTCAATCTTTTGTTTTTTTATGTTTGTTGGCATGCCTTGCAAACTTTAACTTGTTTATAAATGGAGATGACAGTTTTATTACTACTTTATACCATTATCTTCAACCTTTGATTTGGTCGTAGTCAGCTAGTAGTGTTGTAATGCCACTGGAAATGACGCATATATATATAATAATAATTGTTTCCTACGTATGTTATAAGCCATGATCTTTCATTCGATATATATATAAAGTCCTTGCTCTCGACTTGGTTCTATATTTTCAAATGGACACTTTGCAAAACGAAACTAAATTGTCGAGCCTGGAGAGAAGTGGTTATGATCCCAAAACTGGGATCTACCACTCACTCATTCAGCTCCAAGGAAAACAAAGGATCCCTACTACAGCTCACCTCGACACAGCAACCTTTGTGTTATCTCGGTTCCCCCGAGGAGCTGAATCAAAAGTAGCACTTATAGACTCGTCTACTAACCGTCGAGTCACATATGGTGAACTCCAACGATCGATACATTCATTAGCAGCCGGGTTGTACCATGGGCTTGGGGTGCGAAAGGGCGATGTAGTCTTTCTTTTGTCACCAAACTCGATACTCTACCCAACCATATGTCTAGCAATACTCTTAGTTGGTGGAGTTGTTACAACTGCTAATCCTGTCAATACCCAACAGGAAATAACCAAACAAGTTGTTGACTCGGGTGCTAAACTAGCCATTGCTTCTCCTGAAGAAATGCACAAACTAACTTCCACAAATGTTCCAACACTAGTGACTAACTGTTACTCGGTTGGCAATGAAAATGAACTCTCGGTACAAGAATTGATCGACTGTTGTGATCAGTCGTTGGTTTTGTCAGAGAATCAAACAGCTCAGTCTGATACAGCAGCGATATTATACTCGTCTGGGACTACTGGAACAAGCAAAGGCGTAATATTAACACACAGAAATCTTATTTCTATGATGACACTGTTGATATGGGCAGTTGATATAACATCAGCAAAAGATGATATTTTTCTATGTTTTATACCTATGTTTCATGTCTATGGGTTAGCGTTTTTTGGGCTCGGGTTGCTATGTTCGGGAACAACAACCGTCTTAATGCAACGGTTTGACTTTCAAGGTATGCTAGAAGCAATACAAACTTATAAAGTCAATAACATACCAGCTGTTCCTCCTGTTATACTTGGTTTGGTCAAGTATAATGGAGGTCGGTATGATTTGTCTTCGTTGAGAAGTGTGGGTTCAGGTGCTGCACCCTTGAGCAAGCACGTGGCTCATAGATTCAGAGCGAAATTCCCATGGGTTGAGTTAAAGCCGGGATATGGGTTGACAGAGAGCTGTGGGGCAGCGGGCTTTTTTGTTTCGAGTGAAGAAGCTAAAGCTCGGTCAGCAGCTTCAGGGGGTTTACTTCCAACCTTTTCTGCTAAAGTGGTTGATATTGAGAGAGGGGTTGCTCAGCCTCCTTATGGTGAAGGCGAGTTATGGTTGAAGGGACCTGCTGTGATGAAGGGTTATTTAGGAAACGAGGCTGCAACGAATGCAACCATGGTTGATGATGGCTGGTTGAGGACTGGTGATCTTTGTTACTTTGATGAAGATGGCTATCTTTTTATTGTTGATAGAATAAAGGAACTTATTAAACATAAGGGGTATCAGGTATGCAATTTGACCAGCTTATTCAAGTGTTTATAAAAAAACTTTAAGCATAATGGGTGTACCTAGATGTGATAAAATGGTTTAGTTGGACGAGTTTGATAACATGTGAATGTGGGTTCGGATCAAAACTTGCACTTGTTTGGTACTTGCTAGTAAGTAGTAACGGTCGGGTTGGGTTAACTGCCACCTCTATTGCACCCATTTGACCGGGTGCCTACTAGGCCTGTTTCCAGGATTAGTATAGAATCTATAAGATAAAACGACTTGTGAATGCAGGTAGCTCCAGCAGAACTAGAAGCCATACTACTGAATCATCCCCATATACTTGACGCCGCAGTTATACCGTGAGTCTATATTCTAAGTGACGTGTTTATGTTTCTGTCTGTAAATGTTTGTAACAAAGCACAAATGTCTTTACTGAGCTAGTAATGTCGTCATATTCTTGTAGACTTGAAGATGAAGAGGCAGGAGAGGTACCTATGGCATACATAGTTAGGGAAACCGGATATGAACTCAATGAAGACCAAGTCATTCAGTTTGTTGCTGGCCAGGTGGCTCCATACAAAAGAATTAAGAGAGTAGCCTTCATAAACGAAATACCAAAATCCGTTGCTGGCAAGATTTTGCGAAAAGATTTAATGGCACAAAGCAAACAGAACATTCGATCCAAACTGTAAAAAAAAAGAAAGCAGCTTTACTGCCAGTTATGTGACGGATTTGTATGTATTGCTATTGTGAATTTTCCTAAGTCTCGAATATACCTTAATTTTATGCTCTTATGGCGAATATCTCACTTCAATACTGATGTATCGAATTGTATACCTTCAACATCGAACTTCTCCGAGCAGCTCTAATGCCATAACGATGGAATTCCTATCACTTCGACAGCGAGGATCGTTTCACTTGTCTACATGGCCACATCTAAACTTGTACTTATGCAATACATGGCCACATCTAAACTTGTACTTATATGCAATACCAAAATAAGCCGAGTAGTGCCCGCAATGGACTTGCCTTTCCGGCTAAGGTACTTGACTTCAAAGACAGCTAGCTAGTTTCATTCAATAAAGAGGATTTGTACCATCCCCACATTTAGGTTCCTTCGCGCCTCTTCGCAGCATACATGACATGTTGGTTAAATAAACATGCATTGCAACATATCTGAAATACGCTATAGCTGAGGAGCTTTTTCGTCATGCCTTGTATTATTCTTGTTGGAGTCACACTTAACCTCACGAGATATGATTTGGAGGCCAGAAGGAAACAACCGTTTAATAAAGAAAAAAAACACAGGTCTACCACAAAACCAAACACATATTTGCGCCTCCCAATCATTTTCTCTCAAGTCGCATGGAAACAACAATCGACTGCAAATAGTCATGCAGCTGTCTGCCGCACTCCGTCAATTCTAAATAGTCAACAAACTTGGAACTCAACTACACAATAGAGCTTCACATTACATGCCCGGCCACTGTTAGAAACACCGTAAAAGCATCAAGGTGTCCATTTTTTTGACGGCAACAACAGCAGAACCAAGTAAAATTTGAGGTTACAGAACCACACTTGCAGCAACCAACTATCATGCATTAACATAAATATAAAAAACTTCTGTGCGAAACATGACAAAATGACAAATGCATACTTTTTTCATACAGTATCCGCGCTGAATGATGCTTAAAAATGGCAGCAATATTCATTTAGAATTAGGCTCCGGTCCCAAATCCCCTTGTAAACACACTGTCAAATAGATAAGACTTAAATACCTTGAACACAAAGGAGATTCAGCAAATAATAATTTAATTAAGATTGATGGTATCTAACAAAATAGACCAGACAACAAAGGCCACCCTAATACCCACCAAAATCTATTACCAAGTATAAACCATTTTACAAAGAAAAACAAGTGCCCTGTCCTCCATAGAAACACAACCAGCAATCAACAGAGGGAAAAAAACAAAAATAAAATCTTCAGGCTTATGCAGCAGCTTCAGGCTTATCTGTTTCCATAGCTTCAGGTTCATCAACATTTTCATCGTGGCCAGCCTTTGGGTTTGGGCTTGTGCCATTCTCTGCGGGATGCTGCTGCTCACCTTCCTCGGCAGGTGCAGGTGCAGGCGAGGCCGGTTGCTCGGGAGTAGCTGGCTTTGGTGGGGCAGGCTTTGGTTTTGACAATATCGGTCTGCAGACCCTGTACACATCAATGAAAAACTACTTCTCAGATATTATTCTACTTCTAAAAATATAACCAACGATATGCTCAAAGCTGAAAAATACCTGTCAATCGCCTCTGCCTTCTTTCTTATATCAGCTGATAGGAGAACTGGATCAGCATGTTTTGGAAGTCCATCTTGAAGTTGCTGTGTATCTCTCAACCAATTTTCTGCTTCCGAGCACTCATTCAAGACCTGAAAGGGCGCAGCAGACAAGTGAGAATAAGTAACAAGCGTAGCACATACTATTATACAAGAAATATGGATGTTGGAATAATTACCTTCTGTTTCTCACTCAAATCAATGTGATCGTACTTGGGATCACCAACTGCAGCTTGTCTAAACCAATTAACACGTTCAGCTAGTTGCCCAACAAAGGAATCTCTTTCAGAGTGCTCCTTGTACCGTTGTTCAATGGGATCACCTTGCTGCAATTGTTTCATCAATGTCAGACGTGCACCTTAAATATGATAAGTAAAATATGACATTTAGAAAACATACCTTCTTGAGCTCATCAAGTTTTGCGATGTATACACCTTTGGTTTCATCTTCCCCATCTTCATACAACCAATCCTCTGTTTCTTGAAGCTTAGCAATTAACTGCTCCCTATCAGGATCCGTAACAAACTCGTACAGTTTATCATGCAGCTGGAAAACAAGAGAGATGACTGAGTCAGAAGGTCGAGTATATCATGATATTTATGAAGTAACAAAGAAAGTAAATTCGAATTATACCTTGTTCCTCATGTCATAGACATAGGCTTCCACAGCATTCTTTTTGTCCTTGGTTTCTTCCATAACACGATCCTGCAGCGCCATCTCAAATTCCTTTTCCACTGCTTGCTGCACATCTGCAGGTAGCATTGCCCCATGAACCACCTCTGAAACAGGTATGTTGGATTTCTTGACCTTCTTCTTTGGAGCTTCCACCTGCACAGAAAGATGAATAACAGAAGTATTATTGTACAGCATTCACAATTCGAAGGCCCAAAGCGTTTTCCTCAAAACCAAGTTCACGTGTCTAATTTGATTCAAATTAAAAGATCACTTTGAAGTGTCAGCTCTTAATAGCAACAATTTCCCAATCCATCAAATGCATTGTTCGACTAGCCTGTTGACTAAGTTTCTTATTTCAAATAGCAGCTGAAAACTAGCAAATAAATTCCTATGTATTTTCTGATACAAACCAACTACCAAGTAAACACCAAGTTATGTTAAAGAACAAGAGAAATAAGGGAATAGATCGGACTTCTATACTTAAGCACCAAAAAGAGCTACGTAAACTATTTTCTCTTGTTCTTCTACTTGTCCTTTAATTATTAACAAGTTAGGGTACAGTTCAGGTCATTATATTTTATCCTGACTATTGGTAATTCTTGAAATGCCTATAAGACTGCATATGAAATCCTTACACCAACTAATCGTTTCTACCATAACAGACCAAATTCAAAACTAATGTGTTCCCTACCCAATACTTGGTACATGTTGGTAACTGAAACTAATAGCCACCATAACACGCCAAATTCATATCCAATAATCGGAGTGACACATGATCAAGCATCATCAGTGTTACCATCATAGAACCTAAAACTTCCTATTTACGCAGTAGCATAGTACATGTTCAACTAACCTTGGTATCAGTCTCCATCTTAACAGCATTATCTCCTGTATCCACAGCACCATTCTCAGTCACAGGAGCATCTTCCATATTAACATCAGTCTCATTCGTCGATGGCACATCAGCTGAAGCATTGTCGGTATCCATCTTCGTTGCCTCCTTCGATGGTTCCTTGGTCACTGGAACTTCAACTTCCTCTTCTTCAATTAGCTGAAAATACAGACGGAAACGAGAAAGTTATAATACGATTCAAACACCAAAGACCAACAAACCAAATATTTAATTCAACCAAAAACTCTATCTCACCTGTGCAGAGTCCACAGAGACTATTCCATGCAAATTCAGACGGGCTTTCACCTTGACCTTAGCACAATTTGTTGCTTGGAAGGGACCAATCTGTGCATCATTGCCAACATAAAGTTAAACAAGAGAATTTTTATACAAATTGACAGAAAGGAAAGATCTCATAAAGCTTTCAGCAAATTTTACCGTGTAAGTACTAATAGCTGCCGGCGCCTTCAATTCACTGACATCCGCGTATTGGAGGTCTACTGAAAATGTGCCAGACCTGAAGAAAGTGAGAGCTTTCACACTGGGAATTGGATTCCCCTTGGGGAAGACAATACTCTGTTGATCCTCCACAGTCCCGTTTTGTGAATCTTGGGCCATACCCTTCCATGTCAACGCGATTGAGAAAGGAAAGCTCTCTTGGACCTATAAAAATAGTAAAACAGATTAGATCCTTAATACATTACAGAAAAAATAGTATACACAAACCAGGAATCATGAGCCATACCTGAAATTCTCTAACTTTAAACGTTGGACTAAGAATAGCACACTCCAAAGCGCAGCCCTTGGAGACACATTCACTTGCGTTCATTGTTCGCCTTGGCTCCTTGCCAAAGAATTCTGTCAATATCTTGATGACAGCCGGCACCCTAGAACCTGAACCAACAACCTCAACAGCATAAATATCACCAACTGTGAGTTGAGCCTCTGCAAGAGCCTTCACCAAGGGTTTCTTAACACGTTCCAATATCGAGGTGCTGATTTGTTCAAATTCATCTCTCTTAATAAAACCTCTAACGTCCTTGTCCTCCATCAAGCATTCAATGTTCATTGGTGCCTCTGGATTTGCACTGAGTACCTTCTTTAGCTTTTCACATGCGGCGCGAAGCCTGAGGCAAGCCCTCGCATTCTGCAACACGTCAATTTTGTAATCCACCTTAAATTTTTCAACAAAGTGTTGGAACAAAACCTCATCGAAATCCCTTCCTCCCAGACACCGATCAAACGAATGAGCCAACACCTTCAGCTGGCCTTTCTTAAAGCCTGCTATGCAGACCTGCATACTAGCATGCCCAATGTCAACAAACGCCACATTCAGCTGCTCATTCTCAGGTAAATCAGTCTTGTATATACCATAAGCCAAAGCAGTTGCGGTTGTTTCATGCATCAACCTAAGAGGAAATGGTAGCAGCATCCATAACAGCCCTTCTTTGAAGATCAGTGAAATAGATCGGAATCCCAATGCAACAATCCACAACTGCTGTATTCAAATTCTTCTCGGCTATCGTCTTCATGTTTGAAAAGACCATCCCCATAACCTGAGTCGGAGTAAACGCCCTCTTTTCCCCAAGATACTGCGCATGGATCAACGGGAAACCATCTGGTCCCTCAGTAACAGAAAAGGGCAACGACTTTAAATCCTGCTGCAACTCAGGATCAGAAAAGGGACGACCAATCAACCGCTTGATCTGAGAGATAGCATTCTTTGGGTTCGACATTATCGTTGCAGCACCAGCTGTTCCAAGAAACCGCTGTTTATCCCCGAAACAGACAAGAGCAGGAGTCTCGCGCTTCGACTCGTCATTAAGAACAACATCAATACCACGTTGTCTAGCAACTGCCACAACACAACTCTCGTTTCCAAGATCAAATCCAACCACGCTCATCTTTGCTACGAGTTTATTCTATCACTTACAAATTTACCTAAACAAATAGCAAAAAATTAGGCATCACGCCTACATTATTCAGATAGGTCATCAACATATATAAACACCATGTAATAATATTCAAAGTTCCTCTACATTAACAATCAATAAAAAGTGATGGATACAAATAGCACAACATAAACTATACAGTTACTTATTATTGATCACACACTAACAAGGGTGTTTGGACCAGCTTATTTGATGGGCTTTAAAAAGCTCAATTTGTACGTTATCAACCTAAGAGCACCTGGTGTCTTAAGCCATGATACCCCTCTACATCATCACCATAGCGCAAGACATAAGTATTTTTTTTTTCTTTTTTTATTATTATTCGTGCACGTGCTTAGTTTGTATTTGTTAATTTATAGGTCCCATAACACAATCATAAAGTCACCTAATGCTCTAAGGTCAATTTAATAACATAATAAGGTATCAAAACACAATTTTATAAGTTTTAGAATAAACTTAGATAAAACAATGAACACCAATTAAACAGCTAATCCATGCACTGTAAATTCAATAAACCTAACAACCCAATAAATCATATATTGTTAACATTATTAGAAAAAACCCTAAACAAAATCTTAACATTAGACATATAATAAAACATTCACTTAAAAAAAAGCATCCAATCACAAAACGAAACAATAAACCTTAACATTAAACATAGTTATAATTAAATCGGATCTGAATAATAGTTAGAGATAAAAAGATACCAGACGGCGTGAGTTAACGGCGGTGGGGTTCTAGTACGTTCCGAAAATACAGGTGAAAGAAAAATCGTGAAGTGGAATTGTAAAGTAAACAGGTGGGGGCTTATAAAGAGAGTAATTGAGGGTTTATAAATAAATACTAGATTCGTCTGGAAAATATTGGGTTGCTTCTAGTTCTAGAACCATCTTTTTCTTTGGGTTGGGTTTTCGTTTGGTCTTCTAATTAGCCCATTGGATCAAACTGATTTCTATGGACTTTTATGAGGTCTTGAGGTAGGGGTGCCGGAATTCGGGTAATACTCACTCGAAAACCGAACCGAACAAAATCGAACTGAAAAACATGAGTTAAATTTGTTAAAATCAAACTGAATCGAATTAAAATTTTGGCTTTCAGTTTTGATATTGTTTTGACAATCTAAACCGAAATCCGAATTCATATAAACATATTTACTTTTTATATGAATAAAAAATCATTAAGGGGGTGCTTGGTTGGGGGGTTTTATGAGGTAAGAAATGATAAAGGTAATGAAAAAAGGTGGTTGGTTTCATGTAATGCAATACTCCATTACCCCAAGTGAGTAATCCCCCATTCCTCTCCAATTTGAGGGTAATGAAAATTTATCAACTCCACCCCATGATCTACAGCCCACGTCTCTTTATTTTTTTCTTAACTTGGACTCACAATATGGTTATCTTGGTGTTTATATATTAATATTTAAAATAACTAATTGCAAATATTCAAATGTATGTACAGTTTTGACAAAAAATATATTTATATATTACTTATATATGACGATCTTAATAAAAAATTGACAACCTTACGTATGAAACCTTAATTTGTTATATCAATAATAGAATTGTAACATGTACATGTATATCAATATTTTGTTTATAATAACTATAATAAATAATAATTAATAGTTGAACCAGGCAATATCAATGATAAAAGAAATATAAAGGAATGTTCATTGCATTCCTTAGTATTCCTTTTGCCTTTCCCATTACCATTACCCATTTTCAACCAAACATGCCCTAAAATTTTATACAAGTACAAAAAATATACTTTTATATAAAAGGCATCATGCCTCATTAAATGCTATTAAATGCTATTCGGGTCAACTCGCCGGAACCCGCCTTAATCATGTTATGTCAATACTTTAATTTCACAATAGGGACCTACTTAATATAACAGAGCATGGATTTGTGGATTTATTACAGTCTAGGATTTGATTATTTGATATTGATGTATGACTTAGGTAGGGGCTCCAACGTGACCATAATTATTGTACAGTGAATTGGTTTAATAATTCTACGACTTTATCTTGACCGATCATGACGCGTGCATGGCTAGGGTTGGGACGAGGCATGCTCATGGTACCATATGATTGAAAACTATATTATTGCCAAATATATATATATATTTTTTTAGAACGGCAACTATTATAAAACCAAGTAGTAAGAAGCTAGAAAAAGAATTACAAAGAGATCAAATAGGAGTTTTGCAACCAACTTATCGTCAACATAAAAGTACAATTACATCTAGAAAAGGCATCAAGTGAAGAGCGCGAAACAATTATCGTCAAAAATAACATCTTTTACGGGGGCTTTCGACCGAGAAGAGCAACTGATTAGAAACATCCATAAGCTTCCACCAAGTTATATAAGATAACTTCCTTTCCAAGCAAATCTATTAACTTAGAGCTTAATCTGATGGATTGAAACCAATTAAGCCAAAGATCAGCATTTACTGAACAAGGGGCCATCCATGATAGATTTCACCAGCGGTAGCGGCATACGAGTCCTTTCGATTTCCGTTAGCCAATCTGGCAACTGCAAGAACAAGTGCGAGAATCTTTCCTGAGCAAAGGTAGCAAAGCGGACATAAAGATCAGAAACATTAGGACACCAAGATGTTGTTAGTTGGATCGAGTAGGCAACCGATCCAGGAAAAACCTTCCAGCAAAAACATAATTATTTTTATTGGAACGTTATTTAAACCCCTTCGAGTAGCAGTATGGGCCTTTGGCAAGAACATTCATCAAAGAAGAATGCGTAACATTTTTGGACCGAAAAAACACCTTCCCCATTTTAAATCTCACACCCATTATCCTCATATTAGACAACAATGTCCCCTTCAATATATGTTTGAAGGAAGAGCTAATTGAGAAGATTCAACCCCTACTCTAAGAACGACGAGAGAAAGAGGTAACCGAGAATTGCAGTTTATCAGCCACCGTACAATCTTTATTAATCTCCAAAGCATAATTCGTTTGGAAAACATATCACGATGTTGAGTGTACCAATCCAAACTTCATTCCAAAATGCTTGTGCGTAAACCTTACCCACACGAATATGACAGTGAGAAATCAGGTCCACACACGATATTTTAAGCATTTGCACCTCCGAATAATATGCACCTATGATAAGTATAGCAATATTAAACCATATCCTTTTTGGTCATTTACCAACATAAGCCAAACCAAACACTCGGGCTTATAAGCTTATTAAACATAAGCTAATCCAAACACTAAACTTGAGCTTATAAGCTTATGATATATAAATATAAGTCATAAGCCGCTTATATAACATAAGCATAAGCTCAACTCATAAGCTTAGCCAAACACCCCCTATAACTTATTTCAGTCTACTACATCGTTCTTAACAAGTACTTTCTAGCTAGCATCCATATCACACTTATTACAATATGATCATGAATGTAGATCAAGAATTGACAATAATTAAAACAAGCAAAAAAACCCGCGCGTTGTCCTGAGGCAGATTTTTTTTGGCGAATCGATTTTGAATGAATATTGGATGGAAATGTGTTCACGCGTTTCGGCGAAGCTGATTTGCATGCAACACATGTAGTTTATTTGAGTAAGCATTTTTTTAACAATCACGGATACGTTATTTATAGAGCGAACGACTTTTAGTATGTATATAAATATAAATATGAATGGAAAATTTGTTTTTAAATACAGTCATCAATGACAAAAAGTATATGTTATTTATATAATTTAAACTTTCACCGAATTATACGTTCCTGACTCATGTCGTTTATTTCAAAGTTATTAGATAGTTTAGGGTGTGTTTTGAAAGTCTTTTTTTAATATGAGGGTACGTTTTGTAATATTTTTTTCTATTTAAATTAAACTTCACCATTTTTTATAATATCATACGTATGTCAGAAGCAATGCAATATTGGGCTCGTTTTGTTCGCAACTCGAAGTTTTTTTCCGATGGTATTTTTTTTATCTGACTGAATCGGTAGATATGTGCTATATATTTGCCAAAATAAAGTTTATTATATAAAAAAGTCGTAAGTAGTTAAAATTTAAGAGTTCATTTTGTAACTTTTATTTTTTTTTATCATTTTGGGCCGGCGTGAACTTTTTTTTAACTTTTGGGCAGGGTTTTGTTTTTTATAAGATTGTACGCACATTTAAAACGTATCAATATTGGACTCGTTTTGGTCGTAATTTAAAGAATTGTATTTTTCATAGAATGTGCGCCGTATGTTTGCTACATATTGATAAAGAAAACTTGTTGTATAAAAAAGTCGTAATTAGTGAGAATTTAAGGGTCGTTTTTGTAATTTTTTGTCGATACAAAGCAGTATACAAATTTTTAATTTTTTTTTTGAGTAACATGTGGATAATTAAGTAAAAAAAGGTATATGCCCAACAAATAGTGATGCTATATGGCCGGATATAGGCTGTTGTTCCCATAATGCACAAAATAACAAAATTAAAACATGCTCAGTGTGTTAAAATATTTTATATATTTTATTCGTGATCAAGAGGCATTTCTTTCCGTATATTTTTTATTTAAAAATTTTATGTAAAAAAGTTGTGAACAATAAAAACTTGAGGGGCCTTTTTTGTAAAGAAATTTTACAAAAAGTTTTGTGTAAAGAAGTCATGGATAGTTAAAAGTTAATGGTTCGTTTTATAATTTCTTTTTTTACTTAGGGCCAGATTTTGGGCTATTTTTTGGGGCTAGTTTTGACTCATTACTGTAGAACTGTAGCAACTACAGTGCTAAACGACTGTGTTTCTGCTGAGCTTTGAGTATTATATAATATAACAAGCAAGATTATCCGCGCGTTGCTGCGGGCGTTAATTTTTCGCGCGTTGTTGCGGGGCATTATTATTATTATTTTATTTTTTCATTTTTTTCTAATTTTTTTTCCGAATTTTTCTTTTCGGTCTCATGTTTAATAGTTTGGTGTTTTTTTTATATGGGTTTATGTGTTGGGCCTCATGTTTAAAGTTATTAGGTATCGAAAATGTTTATGCGGGTATTTTTTTTATCTAAATAAATCGGTACTTTTGTAACATTTTTTTTCCATATTTTTGTGTGAACCATTTAAAAATAAAAAAAAGGACCGGCCCAAAGTTGAGGCCCAAAAAACTGGGCCAAAGTGGGAGCCCAAAAAAATTGTACTGTAGCAATGGCAAAAACGGCGACGTTTTGTGCGCCAAATGAGTATATTTATAATGTTAGAACCAATTCATACGGCAGAATATAACAACCAATAGTATGATGGTTTAACAAAAACAACCCAAATTAAACCAAGAAAGATCTAGAGAAGTGAGACGTGCGTGTTACTTTGAGACGGTGGATGAATATGTGTGTGAGCAAGTAACGGGCCAAAACCGTAAGCCCATCTCAAATACGGTTTTGACCCGTTACTTTCATAAGTTGCTCACACACATACGAGTTTTTAGTAAAACGTACTTTCATTGTAAAATTACTACTACTATTATAGTCTCGGAGCTAAAGAGTTTTTAGTAAAACGTACTTTCATTTCTTCTTTGTGGCCTTGCACTAATTAAGGTTGTTTGTCATCCCCTTCATGTTGTGAAGGACTTTCTTATAAAAAAAATAAAAAATATATCTATTATTAAGTAGAAGCGCATCTTTTGTTAGCATTTTAAATGTTTATTGCTTGATGTCGTATAATGATTATCTTTTATTACTTTGAAGAATCGAAGGTGAAGTTCGATAATTGGCAGATCAACTTACAGGAAACATGTATTTTGCATTTAAGTAGATTTTGCAAAACGATGGGTGGGTTCACCTTTGCAAGGAAAATATAAGACTGTGTTGTTTTGTTAATTGAGAAGACAAATGGGTGAAGATGGTAGAAATGCTCTCAAATTTAATAGAGTAAATTACAGTAATGGTCTCTTTGGTTTGACGAAAATTGTGTTAATCGTCTCTGAGAGTTTAAAGTTGGGTTAAGTCTATATATATTATGAACAAACTTTTCAAATTTTACCGATTTAGGTAACCAACTTATTTTATTACCAATAAAATCATTGAAACCGACTAATTTGTGACGATATAGGTAATATGACCTGCTGAATTTTCCACGTAATTCGATATTTTCTTTTTTTCCACGTATACACTCCAACAAATTTTTCCACCTTATCAAACCATATTTTTTATAAACAATTAAAATTTTTATTTCGTTTTTATTTTCGAGAAAACCCAAAAATAATGGAAGACATGGAAACAGATAGAATATTAACTAGATGACGAAACCCTTAAACCATTGCGAGCCTCATCTTCACTCAAATTCATTCTCATTTGCTCTATGTAATATTCAAACTTTCTAATTCCAGGTAAATTCTTCATCTCTTTCATACAATTTTTTCTTAATTTCATGTTTCAATCTTCAATTACAGAGTTCTATTTGTTTATAATGTGTGTTTGGAAAATAATGTTTTTTTATTATGTGTGTTTGGAAAATAATGTTTATTTGTAAACTGCTCTTTTATAGGGTAAATACATGTCATCAGTCAAGGGAAGTCAAACAAGAAGTGGTATTTCCAATTAAGTAAAATATAAAATAAAAAAATGACGTGTCGGTCATTTTCTAGTTTCAAGCGGTAGCATGTGATGATATTGACTATATCGTCACTAATTTAAAAGTTTCAATGACTATATTGGTAATAAAAAAAGTTCAGTAAAAAATTAAAAGTTCGTTGGTAATATATAGACTTAACCCTTTAAAGTTGAACTCTTCGTTCTTATATTAACAAAATATAACCCCCGTTGTCTTTGCTTCTAATAAAAGTTAAAACCGGCCCTTTAATCAACTCATGTGCAAGTCACATAGGGCATTATAGTCATTTTTGAATAACTTCTTCTTTAACCTCTGATTTTTCTTATGACTTGGCATTGTTTTTCACATGTTGACATCGTTGATTGGTGGTAGTTTGGCCACATGAGGTCGTCATTGACTCGTGGCTGGGTGTGTTATTATACTCGAAACCATACTCAGATTTTTAGATCTGTTTGTATTTAGTTATACTCAAAATTGCTAAATGTTTTTTCCTTCTTGTTGTCATCGCTATTCAATAAACCAAACATGAATATCAAGATTTCATATTTACCAAAAACACAAGTTTTTAGTGCATAAGTACAATGCATTTAACGCATGCGTTGGAGAAATATGGAATTATGATGTATATTTTGCAAATGGTTATCTAATAACCCTAATATTACACTAATATTGTACGAGCTACGCAGCGGAATATAAAACATATAGTATAAATAATCAACACATAAAAACATAACAAATAAGGAATCATACCGATAGCAACCAAGCTAGTGTCAAATCGCAAGCGTCTTCGAGTACACGCACGTGTGTAATAACCGTGCGATCAAATAAAACTACTACGATTTACTAAGGTAAGTAACCTCTACGTGTATCCACACTACACATCAAACAATATCACCCGAATGCTAGTTTTTCAACCAACGATCAAGTAAAACGCTAGAACTTAGTCAAAACTCAAACTCCCTTACTTGGGGTGTTTGTATGCGTCGACCAAGAGAGGAAAACAAGAGAAGGATGAAGATTTTTGAGCTCTATGGTCCTCCTTATATAGGGATGATTTTAGGGTTTACCTATAATACATACCTTGGAGAAAAAGTTAGCCCACATGCCTAACCCAACCCTCTTGGGGTGTAGACCGGTCGAACCAAGGGAAAACATCCCTTCGTGTTGACTTTTTGACTTTCCCTTTTATTATGGATAATTACATTTAATTACCAATAATTAAAAAGCCTTATTAGTTAGTTATCTCTAACGAACTAATTAACAACCGTTAGTGTTTTATCGTAGGATTTGTAGAGTATTGGATATCATAACACAATGAGTGGATTGGGGTTAGCCGATTATCTAGAGAGAGAAACAAGGATAGAAAACTTTTTAGAGAGAGAAACACTATATGTGAAATGAAATGACTAACCACCCTTTCCAATAGCTGGAAAGGGTTTGAATATGTGTTACAAACATGCCTCAATGGGCTTGGTATGGGCTTACACGTGTGGGTAAAGACCCGGCCCAATATCGTACGTCACACGCTTACTAATAAACTACAAGCTACGTTACAATATAATATACACGGGGTGACCGAGTCTTTTTCGTAATCCTAACAATCTCCCCCTAAGGGAGGTCACCCAGAAAATGCAAACTGAAGTTTAGCATTCTTTAGATATATCTTTCATTCCACCTCGTAGTCTTTTGATTCTTCATTTGATATCTTTGTACATCAAGTAGTGATCTTTAGCATTGTTCCATTGACTTCTCTTTGTATGTGATGTGTGAGCTTTCTTTGAGATCTTCTGCTAAACATAACCTCCATCTATCAGCATGTGGTAAATTGCCTTCTTGTGATGTTGTGACCTTCGGGCCAACATGCTCATACTTTTCTGGATCATGATAGCTTGAATCGGAGTTGCGAAAGCTATGAATTAAGTAATTTAGCTATCCTGATGTCTTTGGATCTGTTGATGGAGTATGAGCATGTGGCATTGAATTGACATCGCAGAAATCAGGTACCTCCATGTCCATATGTATACCTGAAATAAAACAGTTAGCAATAAAGTTGGGAGGCGAATATGGATTTGTCATTCGTCCGTTGATGGTTGGAGTAACCTTCAGATCCGTTAGGACCGACCTGTGATCGGGTAGAATCTTCTTTAAAGAAGATTCTCCTTGACAGGAATTTCCAGTTTGTACTATTGAATCTTCCGACAAGTTAATGTTAGAATCATCGTACAAAACATGTTCTCATCATTGGAGTGTCTCAAAGCAGACAACACGATGAAAGTGAATCGATTAGTTACTATCTGATCGATTAAGTCGTCAATTCATAGACTGGAACAAGTTTGATTCATACAGAATCGCACCATCGTTGCTTTCCAGTTGTCACAAGTTTGATCCATAAAGGATCTCATAAGTCACCTACCGTGGATCTTGTTTGATGTTGGATCTAGCAGGATTTCCATCTTCACTGTGAATACTTGCGTATCACTCGGATGTTCTGGCAGTACCACAAGGATAATGCATAGGACTCATAACATGTTTCTTGTTATTCACAGTGTATGAATAAACAAGTATATTGAAATTGTCTCCTAATGAGATTATTTGATGATTTCTTGGTTCTAGACTCAATAGTGTGCTTTAGTTTTGGTGATCGGAGGCTGGAGCAGACTATCACATTTTTAATATCAACTCACTCAAAGTGAGAAAGTAGACAGAAATGCGTTAATCTCCGTAAGAAATGAAACATAAATCTTTTTAGAGATTTTGAGTGGCTGGGAGGGTTGTGCATTGCATCACTGGGTCCATGATACTTGTCTTCAATGTCAACAATCAACAATGTGATGCTGACAACATATGTGTTGACCCGGTTTTCGCCTAAGTGTAAGGAGGGCTGCTTTGTTTTCGCCCTTTATCTTTACATTTATTTTTCATTCTTCAACCCCTTCAACGCTTACAGAGATTTCATGACTAGTACCTTGTTGGGTTTGTTCCGGTACTAGCTCCATCTCAGTCAGCACTCTTCCCTTATTCTCACTTTAGTCCTTTTTTGAAATGTACCTAGGGACTTCTATACTAACTAGTAGATTGTCCCTAGGTAGATCCCTCCGGTTCTAGCTGGATCATGGGAACTAGTACCTAACCTTACCATCCTTATAACTCCGATATAATAAATACATGGTCGGTCTATTGGTAATGTTCTCGTTGCCTCAAAACCATTTGATAAAATCCACTGAGGTACTTGTGATATAAATATCAAAGTGTCTGTACCTCAATTGGATTTTCATTATGGAAATGCTCCCCCTCAACATGTGCGTCAATTCACAAAAATGTTTAGCACATGGAGGATGGAGTGCACACTAAAGTTTATAGCATCACATTTTTATCAGATTTCATATTTTAATCCCATTTCTCCCCCGATCAAAATTTTTAAATCTCTTGAGATTTTGGATCTCAAAGGATTCAAATATGTTAAAAGAATTTAGTAGAAATATGAGTCGATTATGTACAAGCCAAAATTTCGAGCATATAGCTGCTCCCCTCAAACAATGAGGGTATATGTTATTGTCAGGCATGCTGATTTTAAATGATTTGGAGTTTAACGAGAAACTCATGAAAAATTCAAAAACTAACACATAACATTGAATCCAATACTACTTATTAATGTAAAAGACATACATGACAAAATATATGATATTGACCTGAATCCTATAATGATGAAATCATTCTGTTCTCTGGATTAGTTTGTAGTCAATATCTCTTTCCCTTCCACCTACAAAGCTTTCTAAATTCCTATAGATCCTTCAGGTCTTAAGCCTCATCTCAATAGTATAGATGAAGTTTTGACTCCACTGCACACTAGCATCAATCCAAAACCTCGTCTCCATACCCGGATTATACTGATTAATCTTGAATTCCTTAACTCTGAAATCTAGCGTCTCTTGAATCCTTGTTAGAGTGCCGTCACTAAACTTGTGAATCTCATTGAACCGCATGATCTTCCTTTCATTGTTTATGTCACGGAATATAACTGCTCATAAAGAGTCAATGACGGTGTAATCATGCTTAAACTCGAAGCCTGTTGCATCCCATCTTGGTTTGGTAAGGTTGAGGTATGTCTAATAACTCTTGATACCGAGTTAGAAGTCTTCAACACGCCTTCGGATGACTAAATTTCTTGTCCACAAGTTGACAGCAGTGGATAGCATAATCTTGTCAAAACTAGGAAAATGGTTGAGACGACCTTAAAGATTCAGCAAAAACAACTCTTCGATGTCACTTAGATACAAATTCTTAAAGTCTTTTTCTGCTATCTTGTATACCTTATAGTCAGCTCTGCGCATAAGGTTCTCACTCAAGTAATCATATCCGTATTTGGAGAAGGCTTTGATGCAGACAACACTGAGGATACGCATGTGGGTTCTGACTTCCCTGCGTTTAGAAGGTACATTGTGCCTGTCAATGTAGAACCTCTGTCGATTGAACCACCAGTGAGATATGCCATAAGTAGCACTAATGTCATAGGCACATTCATTGTCGATCCACATTTGCTCAGGCCACCAGTTGTGTTAAGTAATAGTCAAGATATCGAGGCAGTTTATCTTAGAATAGTTATGCAGGTCTGCGCTCCTTGCTTCCATATCTTAGATAATCCAAGTCTTTGTTAAAAAAGAATTGAGTTTGAATTGTAACATGACCTGGTGGACCACCAAGAGGCAATGGCTTGCTGACATCAAATCTGACTTGATCACCTTCTAGATTTGCCCAATCTACCTGATCAGTGAGCAGTTTGTGACACTCTTCCATCTGGAACCGAAGATGAATTGCGTTTGGGTAGAATGGCTTGACAAATTCATAAGCTTGACCTTCAAAGTCTGCTTGTGTGAGCTTAGTCTTACCTTGTCTATTGCAGTACCAGTCCATGAACACCGCCATATCTCCAGTCTGTTCAAGAAGTGAGTTTTTAGCTGAAGCTTGATATGTGCTAGCCAACGCATCTGCCTAGTTGTTCTCAGCGTCAGGTAGGTTGGTAGAAGGTATGACCTATGCCGGTTCTAGAGTTTCAGGTCTCTCTTCTTCAGGGATTAGCTTCCACCAGTCTTTTCTTGTATCAACCTTAGGAATGTGAGCGGCACTTGTATCTTCATCATCAGAGGAGTGTTCTTCGTTAGTAGGAATCGGGTCATCATTTATTGGTTGATCTTCTGAAGATGTCTTTCATTGTTTGGATGATCCAGACGAAGTGTCTTTGGTGTCAGATGTGGTCCAGGCAAACGACTGAGTAGCATAATGTTTTGATGAACCTGATGCACCTGAACTATGCTTCTTTTTCTTGCTTCTGTCAGAATCAGCAAGAGGTGGTGAAGGAGGTAGTGTAGATCTAGAAGCCCCTGAGTCATGCCTTCTTTTCTTGCTCTTATCCGAGTCTTTAGGAGGAGGTAGAGGTGGGTCTTAACCATCACGATGTCTCTTTTGAGACTAAGTCATTGCCTCATAAAGTTCTTCCTAATTATTACGTTCGATTGATTTCTGAAGAGCTTCATACAGATTCATGTGATCCTGATGTGTCTCGTAAGAGCGAATCTCCCATATTCGGTGTTCAAGGATATGTTTCATGTCAGCTTCAGGTAACTCTCTGAATTGTTCACGAAGAGGAGCCTGCATTGCATCTTGAACCGACCTTTTGACCTCTTCAGAAATAGTTGTGCTGATCTTATGTGGTAGACCACGAAGCTCCAGAGTATTGAGTCGGGAGTAGTGCTTGTCAACTTGTTCCACAAGAGTGGCATTCGTCCTTACTAGATCAGCAAGTTGTTGTTCAAGATCAGATATATGGGTAGTAAGATCTTGATATGTGAGGCTTTGATGTTGAGGTGGAGGTGGTGGAAGTGGAAGTGTTGTTGCAGTTGTGGTTGTTGCTATTGCAGTGGTTGGTTTTTCTGCCATAGTTGATGATGGTTTAGGTAAAGGGAGATTCAAGATTCTTTAGAGAAGAAAGAGTCCTAGAAGATGTCATTGGCGATTACGGGAGTGGACAATGGAGGAGCTGAGGGAGAAGCTTGATGGATAGGAACCGAGAAAATAGATTTAGCTTCAGTCTCTTGAGCAGTCTTTTCTTGTTCCTCTTCATTTTCTTTGTCTAGTAAGAATTGATCACCATAGGTAAAGGGATCCTCAAGATTCTTTAGAGAAGAAAGAGTCCTAGAAGATGTCATTGGATTTTCAAGGTGAGCTTGTTCCTCAGCAACAATCTTCAAGTTGATCCTCATGTGTGAATAAGCTGAAGTCAGGAATTTTTTATGTATAGGTTTAGAGTCTGGTCCAGTCTGATCTACACATCTTGAACCAGGGTTTGGTCCAGCCTGGTCTTCTTGATGGAGGTCAAGGTTTGATCCAGCGAGACCCTCATGTCTTGATCCAGGGTTTGGTCCAGCCTAGTCTTCAATCATATGCTTAAGCTCTGGATGAGCCTGAGATTCAGGTATCTTTCCAGCCCAGCCTGGTCTTCTTTCATATCAGTTGTCTTCTCCTCTAGGATCACGGTGTGTGGTACTTCCTCACCCTTATCATCACTGCCATCAAATATCTTCGTCTCTGTCTCACTGTTAGACAGGTTTAGTTCAACATCAGTTTTAGCATCGTGAGTTGAGACTGTTAGAGACGAAGATTTTTTTTAGATGTTGGCCGAAGTGTCATCCTCTGGTTAATGGGATGAGCCAGTGCCAGCATCCTGAGCTATAGGAGTCCGCCTTTTGAGTATGTACTAAGACCTGGCTTTCTTCGCCTTGGGAGTGTGGAGATCTAACAGAGATTGAGCAGATTTCTCATCAATAGCAATCCCTTTTCCCTTGCCTTGAACATCATGGAGGCTTCGGGTGACTCCGAAGGTAGGTTAACGGATTGATACACCACAAAGTGGCGCACGTCCGTGTTCCTCTAGATCTTTTAGGCTCAGTTCAATTGCTCTTTGGACATCCGCTTCTTCATCATGCAGTCTGGGCTCCAAAGTAGGTTCACCTTCTTCATAATCTTTATCAACAAGGTGACCAACTCCTTTTTGCTTGCGAACCTTAATCACTTTACCTTTTCTGGGTTGCTTTGCTAGTGCAGGCTTAGAGGGTTGTTCCTGTTCCATCGTAGCTTCCTTGGCTGGTGCAGGTTTGGTTGGCATCGAGGATGCTGGCTTTGATTGCCTTATAGTAGCAGGAATCTTAGATTTAGCAGATTTAGGAGCAGGTTCCTCCACTTCAACCCCTTCAGCTGCGAGTTGACGTTCGTATCTTGTCATTATTTCCACATATCTCATATAGTATAGTGAATTCTGAATTTCTTCAGTAATTAGCTCCTCGGGGATGTTCATTCCAAAGACTTCATCTCTTTCGCCTTTGGGGATGAACTTTAGATTTCCAAGAATAAGATCATCACTAGCAAGACTGATCGGAGAACCAGGTCTCTTGTGAATGTCATGATTTCTTCCCAAGTGGTAGATGATAAGCTTTGTGAATCGACAATACAGGATAGTTAGAGGTTTGAGCTTCTTTTTCTTAGTATTTGCCACTTATTTTAGCTTTATCACTGAGGAAAGTCTGGGTAGCTTGTATAAATTCCTCCCAAATAAGTTTAGCATAATCAACATTGGTGCGAGTGATAATACCCCACAGCATCTGAAGTACTGGATATCTAGGCCTATCAAACCCTAAACTCTTCCCCGTGAGACATTGATTGATAAGAGACAATATAGCTCTCCAAGGTTAATATAGATCATTCACCACCATATGGGACACAAAGTAAATCTCCCCTGGATAGCCTAGTTGAGTCACATAGTCCATTATTGCATCATCAGGAAGTGGTGACTCAAACAGGTGATTTTGATCAATCGGAGTGATCTCCAAAGCAGCTCTGAGAAGATCAACATCAAGTACGAACCATTCCTCATCGAGCTGAAAGTTGTAGATTCCAGTCTTCGCATCATATGTAAGGGTATTCCAGAACTGCTGAACATAGATAGCAGGAACCGAAGTAGATGCATTAAAAGCCCTGAAGAAGTTAGTGTTCTGTAGGATATCTACAAAGATCAGGAATATTGGGTTCTGTTGCTTCTTTTGAAGATCTAGTACATAATTGCTCCTTCCAATAGGGACCCATGCATTAAAAGGCATAATCTTATCATCTGATCTTGTAAGAGCAGGAGAGGGGACGTTCTCATCAGCCATTTCTTATCTGCATAATGACATCAAAAAAGATAGACATACATACAGATATGTGATGTTAGATGAGAACATTTACCTTGTTTGACATGCCATGTTTGATTAAGGTAAGATTAAATCAAGTATGCTGAAGTGTTTCACATTGAGTCGGTAGTCAAAGAGTTAGGTCAAGCCAAAAGTCAACAAAAGTCAACCTTGGTTAATGAAAGTCCTAATTTATATGTCTACAGGATACTATAACACTTATCAAAGATAAATAACACAGATAAATACTTTTCAAACGTGTAATACTTTATTGATAAGAATCAAAGAACTACAAGTGCTATGGATCGCACACGTTGAGTGACAATGTAAGATTACCCTTCAAACAAGTAGACAAGTAAACTTGTATGTTCTATGAAGGAGTAAAAGACTTAATAAAAACAACAACAGTATAAACGATGTCTTCTACTCTTTCCTACCTTCTCCTTTTATAGTGTTTGAATTTGTTAGTGAATGTTTAGGAATGTCATGGCATATTCTAAGTGGACGAGTGCTCATGCTTTTCCAGAAAACATTCCCTAAACAATCCACTAACATATTACTTTTGTATTTGTTAATTCCATAAAACTATTTAGCCCATACTTTATCTTTATAGAATTTTTCGCCTAAACATTTAGGAGGCACACTCAAGTTCCACTTGCTCTTATTCAAAGGGTAATAGGATCGTCAGAGTATTGTCACATCTGATTCACCTTAGAACCTTCAGAGCATTCCTTCTACATACCATCTGATATCCATCTCAGCTGGCGAGTATGTCTTCAAGTGATCTTTAACTTCCTTGATGATGTCTCTGACTTGAATATCTCTAAGGTTGCTCGCTGAAGCTATGCTGTCAGCGAGTCCTTTAATCATCAGCTGATGCTGTGCACTCATCTGGTCTTCACTACCCTCTGATGCCTTGCACTCAGAGGGTCTTCATTACCCTTTGATGCTATGCACTCAGCGGGTCTTCCTTACCCTTTGATGCTTTGCACTCAGCGAGTATTCGTTTACCCTCTGATGTTTTGCACTCAGCGGGTCTTCTATACTTAGCCTAATTTCAATTTAAATCTAGGCAGAGACAATTGGGTACTTAATTGGCCCAACAATTTCCCCTATTTAAATATAAATTATGCTAAATAAAGGAATATCATAGTAAGTGAGTCAAGGCTTCTTCTTACATATAATTTAGAACACAAGAACACAAAAAGCATATTTCATTAATTCATTATAGATCGATGCCCATCCTATTAGAGTTAGTTCTTACAATTTCTCGTGCTCTGTTTACATCATTCCTAGATTCTATTTCTAACTCCATAATCTTGTACATTTCTTTAGCTTAAGGAGAATCTTGGTTGATGTGTTTGAGGAGTCTGATAAGCTGAAACGTACTGGTTTTGTGGAACTCCGACTCCCTCTGAAATACTAAATCAAAGTTAGCATTGAAGTAGAAGAACCCTGCCTCTGGTTCTCGAATCACCAGTCCACTTTTTCCAATGACTCCTGGAGGTGGAGTTAAGTTCCTCTGAGTTCCATATACATGTATATGTTCAGTGACAAACACTTCCTTGATTATCTTAGAGGATCTTTTTCTTTTTCTTTCAGCAGGAGTGAGCACAACTTCTATAAGCTCTGGTGGAGGATAGAGGCCAAGTATTCCTGCTTGAGTCTTCACCCATTCAAATTTTGCCTTCAGAATTCTTCGCAAAGTGTCACTAGCTTTGCTTTTTTCCTTTTGATGCCAGAGTTTGTACTTCTATCCATTTCATGAATCCCAGCTGCTTTAAACCAAATTTTTCTATGACAGTGAGACTCAGAGGTTGGTTATCTCTTTTAATCATCATGGTTGCATCTCTGAAGACTTTGTTAATCTTATAGTTGATCTTGGTGATTCTACATGGGTGAGCTCTGAAGTGGATGTAATGATTGTATTCTCAAGCATCTTTGTCCTCCTAGCTTTATACTATGCCAATTGAGCTTTTTAAGCTTCAATGTTGATCTTATGAAGTGATCTCTTGGTCTTTTCCTCAGCGGCCTTTTGATCAGCAAGTCTTTTCAGATACATATCTGTTCATGAGCCTCTTCTAGAGTCATCTTTTTACCAGACTCACTGAATTGGTAAAGGTTTAGAGCTTTGGGGTCTGATCCACTTTGTTCAAGAAATGGTACCAGTTGCTTTAGTGGCTCTTCTTTAGTGGCAATACCTTTACCATTTCTTTCATCTCTAGAAGGATCTGGGATGGTGGATCATAGAGGCTTTAGTGTAGGGATGAGAACTTTCAATCTTTTGGCTATTGGTTCATCATCTTCATCATCTGACACTGACCTAGCTGCAGTCTTTTCCTCTGAACCTTTTAACTCAGAGGAATGAATAACCATTGCACCATTGAGTTCTTCTATGGTTGTCTAATCAGCAGTATTGTCTTGTTGCTCCCCTGAACATTTGCTTGTTCAGGTTCTCTGTGTTGGTTCCTTTAGTATGATCACTTTTCTTCCCCTCAGCATTAGTCTTCTTGAGGACTTCTGCTGAGTGCAGAAGGAAAACCAACTTAGTCATCTGTTGTTTGAGCTTAGAGATGTTATCAAAGTTGTCTTTGACTAAATTTACAATGGTGACTAGTTCTTCAGTTACCTTATGAATCCCTGTTCTGACCTTTGTTTTAACTTTCTTGCCTATTTGTTGTTGAATAACCTTGCTGAGCTCTTCTTGGAGATGTACAAATCTGTTGGCTTCTAGCTTGTTAAAGGCAATAAGTTCTTTGTTCATTGGTTGAATGAAGAGTTCAGGGATCTGAGCTTTGAAGGATTTTTGAACTTCTTCATTGAATATAGGCAACTTTTCTTCAACACATGTGTCCACAGACTCTTTTATGAAGTCTTTTAAAAGTGCAAGAAGAGTAGACTTCAAAGCATCTGTAAGCAAGCCTGTCAATTCTTGTTTCAGGGCTTCAGTGATGAGGACTGGGATAGAGGAATGGAGTTCTTCAGACACTTTCTTAGTGATGTTTGATTCCATCTGACCAACTTTAGTAGAGAGAGATGATTTCTTCTTTGATATGACTTATGGATTTTGATGGTTTATCAGCGAAAGCTCGTAAGTCAGCTAGTTCTTCTAGAACATTATCAGCATCTTTCTCTTCAAACTTTGAAATCTTTGGTTCAGACAGACTTTCTTCAGAGCCTATTTCATCATCTGGAATTGAGGCCAATTCAGAGTCTTCTTCATTATCTGACTCTTTTGATGTAAACAAAGATTCTTCATTATCTGTGACTGGATTGTAGCTTTTCACAAATTGGATCTCTGACTCAGTATCAAATGGGTTTTCATCAGCAATATCAAACTCAGTACCATCATCAACCATATTTACATCTTCTGTAACAACATTATCTTGTTCCTGCAAAAACATGTTAGTTAAAAGAGTGAATTTATAATAGGGTTGATGGTCGCCATTCCTTATCCCTAAGAAGTCTGGGTGTGATTATCCAAACCCCTCAAAAGTCTAGGACTTTTAGGATTCTTTATAGTGAGTTTATAATGTGGGGAAAGATCGCCATTCGCTGTCCCTAAGAAATCTGGGTGTGATTATCCAGATCCTCAAAGGTCTAAGACCTTGGGATTCTTTTTTAGTGTAGGAGACCTCTAAGTCTGAGTGAAGTTCAGGTCATATAGAGGTCTGACTTTCATGCACTAGATGGGTCTGTCCTGGCAAAGTCTAGAGTTTTCAGAGTCAACATTGGGCATTATTAACCTAGTGTATCATTCTCTGGTGCAGACTCAGCGTGTACAGAAGATATAGGAATAATAGTGTAGACTCTGACTCTCTAATAGGTCAGGGA
The DNA here is from genome assembly GCA_026074375.1 of Tanacetum coccineum. Lineage (NCBI taxonomy): Eukaryota > Viridiplantae > Streptophyta > Magnoliopsida > Asterales > Asteraceae > Tanacetum > Tanacetum coccineum. The sequence goes on from BQNB010025208.1 coordinate 37,851, forward strand.
TAGCCTTATACTTCACCACACTCTCCTAGAGAAGTTTGAGTATGGTTGCTTGTAGTGCCCATAATATTTAAATACTGGTTACCTTTTTGGTATTAGCAGTCTGAGGCTGGTTTTCTTGCTCCTCTGCTGACATGGAGGCATCTAGACTCTGAGTGGTGTCAGCGGTGACCTCTGTTTTATCACCATGCTGAGATTCAGAGGTTTGTGGAATTAGATATTAACTGACATCTTTAGAAGCGATTGGTTCAGATGAGGATGAGGTTTTCTTCTTCCTTCGCTTCTTGTCAGGTTTTGCCTTAGTTGTTAAATCAGGGTGCTTAGAGGTCCCGGATAAGGACTTGGCACCAGAGGATTCAATGTTTGTTCCTTCAGATAGAGTAACCTGTGGTTCTTCATCAAGCTTTGCCACCTTGTGCATGTGAGAGGTTAATGGAACCTCAGATGATGTAGGTTTCTTGAAGGTGGCGCTAGTTATCTGAAAGGATTTAGTAGGGGTGAGGTCGTTGTTAACATAATCTTTTCCCATAAGATGTTCCATGACCAAAGATAGATATCTCGTGTAGCAGATGTTCTTTTCTCTTCCCTTCTTTCCTCCAGCTGTTAGCTTAGAAATTAAATCATCATATAGAACACCAGCTATGTCTATGTTCAAACCCCAACAAAGAGCATAAGCTATCATCTGTTGATTAACGTTGAGCTGGTCATGAGAGCCTTGATTTCCTCCCAGTCATTTTACCAAATAGGTCATTAGCACCTTCCATGTAGGAGAGAAATATTTAAGTCTTGAAGGAGATGAGTGAGCAAGATCTCATGATGACAAGTCAGAATCTTTCTCATCAGATATACCTAATGTGGTAATAGCATCCTTCACTGCTTCATGGTCAGGCAAGGAGACATATTCTTTTGAGTATTCCAAACCAATGACTGATGCCAATATGTCTCTATCAAATGACAAAGATTTCTCAAAGTGTGAGAGTGAAAAGTTGATGGTATTGTCTACAACTTCAGTAGAATACCAAAGGTCCCTAAGGTATTTGTTGTAGACTGCGGATGGTTGAATAACTAAGGCTTTTGAGATGCAACATTCAGATAAAAATTGAAGCATGTCCTTGAATTCAGGAATCTTTGAATCTAAAAGTGCAACACTGTTGTTGAAAGCTATATGACCATCTGCAAGTTCAAAGTGAACATTGGTAGGGCGTGTGAGTGTTTTAGGTTATGATGGTGAGGTTGATTCTGAAGCCATGATGTGTGGATTGAATTAGGGTTCTAATTTTTTTTAAGAGGGATGATGGAAGTTGTGGTTTTAGGTGTGTAATTTGCAAATGAAGTGTGTGTGTGTGTGTGGGATAAAACAGTTTATATATTACAAAGAGTTAGTTATATTTTAGAAAATATAAACATTTTGAGTTCCGCATTTAATGCCAAGTGGTAAAACTGTCACAAACGTGGGTCCCTATACTCATTGTACGCAATAAAATTCCTCTTTTCCCGCTAAAGTGTGAAACAACTTGCATTTAATATGAATTAAATATAGAGAATGTTCGTCTTCTGACTAGATTAGTTACATTTAAGTTCAAAAAATCATTTAATATTTAATTTAGATCATCATTTAATGCCTTTTTCTGATTAGAGACCTCTGATGTGATATTAAGCATACCTAACTCAGCTACCAGTCTGGTGAAACTTGGTTCAGCCAAAGGCTTTGTGAAAATGTCAGCTAGTTGCAAATCAATGGGTACAAAATAAAGCTCAATATCACCTTTTAAAATGCAATGATACCAGATGTCAATATGCTTTGTCCTGGAGTGTAACACTGGATTATTTGAAATGGCAATGGCACTTGTATTATCGCAAAATATAGGCACCTTATCATATAAAACATCATAGTAAGCTAGCTGACTTTTAATCCAGAGGACTTGAGCACAACATCCAGCAGCAGCAACATATTCAGCTTCAGCTGATGACATTGCCACAAAGTTCTGTTTCTTAGCACTCTAACATACCAACTTTCCACCAAGTATCTGACAACCTCCTGAAGTACTTTTTCTATCTAGGTTGCATCCATCATAGTCTAAGTCTGAGTAAGCTTTGAGATCAAAGCCTAATCCTTTGGGATACCAGAGTCCTAGATTTGGAGTTCCTTTTAGATACTTGAAAATTCTTTTTACAGCTACAAGGTGGGATTCCTTTGGGTTAGCTTGGTACCTAACACAGAGACATATGGAGAATTGGATATCTGGTCTGCTAGCTGTTAGATACATCAGTGACCCAATCATGCCTCTAAACACTGTCTCATTGATAGAGACCCCTAATTCATTAGGGCCCAAATTGTTTGGGGGAAGCATGAGGCATTTCACTGATGCACTATCAGCTAGATCATACTTTTTGAGTAAATCTTTAACATATTTTTCTTGACAAATAGAGATTCCTCTAAAATCTTGTTTGATTTGAAAACCTAGAAAATAAGTTAATTTACCCATCATACTCATTTCATACTTTTTGATCATTAATTTAGCAAATTGTTTGCTCATTTTATCACTAGTTGACCCAAAAATGATATCATCCACATATATCTAAACTATTATGACATCACTCTTAGTTTTATAAGTAAAAAAAGTGTTGTCAATAGTACCTCTGACAAACTTATGTTGTGTGAGAAATTTTGAAAGAGTTTCATACCATGCTCTGAGAGCTTGTTTCAGTCCATAGAGAGCTTTGTCTAGCTTGCACACATGGTTGGGAAATTCACTGCTTTCAAATCCAGGTGGTTGTTGTACATACACTTCTTCTGAGATTTTACCATTAAGAAATGCACTCTTCACATCCATTTGATATACCATAAAACCCATGTAAGCAGCATATGTAAGAAAGATCCTGATGGCTTCAAGTCTTGCAACAGGTGCAAATGTTTCATCATAGTCTATCCTTTCTTCTTGTATGTACCCTTGGGTAACTAGTCTTGCGTTGTTCTTTATAACAATTCCTTGTTCATCCATCTTGTTCCTATAGATCCACTTGGTTCCAATAATGGTTTTCCCATTTGGTAAAGGAACCAAAGTCCATACCTTGTTTCTTTCAAACTAGTTCAACTCCTCTTGCATAGCAATAATCCATCCTTCTTCTTCTAGAGCTTCAATTAGTCTTTTTGGTTCAATCTGAGATAGAAAGTTGACATATAAACATTCATGAGCTGAGGCTGCTTCAGAGTCTCTGATTCTGCTTCTAGTAGTGACACCATCCAGAGGTTCACCATTGATGTTTACAAGTTCTATGTGTCTATCTCTTGACCATTTGTCTTGAGGTGCAAAAGGTTCAGAGGTTTGTGAAGGAATTGATGGTGAGGGTAAGGCTTTAGTGGTCTGTTCATTCAAAACAGAGATTTGAACTTCAGCATGTTCAGGAGTGAATCATGTTCAATGAAGACTTGATCATTATTGGTATGTTAAAGCTCATCATGTTCCACAGGAGAGACAGAGTCCTGGGCATGATGTGAGTCAGCTGAGGTGAGATTTTCAGGGATGCTGATGTTGTTAAAGGAAAGGGGATCATAAGCTGGAACATAAGGTAGATGTTTATTATTGCCAGTTCTTGGGTTGTTTTCCTCCTTGGTTCTTGGAATTCATCATCAGGGAAGGATCTGATTTCATTGAAGTTGATTGCATCACCTTTTGTGCTTATCTGAGAGATTGCTTCATCGTCTTCACTGAAAGTAACATGATACGTTTCTTTCATTTCTTGTCTTCTGATGTTGAATACCCTGAAAGCTTTGGCCACTGGTGAGTATCCAAGAAAGAATCCATCATCAGCCTTTTCATTAAACTTTCCAAGGTGATCTCTGTGGTTATGAATATTCACAAGATACCCAAACACATGGAAGTAGCTGATATCTAGAGATCTTTCTCTGAATACATCATAGGCTGTCTTCCTATGCCTTTTCACTATGATGGATCTATTTTGAGTATAGCAAGCAGTATTGACAGCTTCTCCCCAAAATTGTTTAGGGAGGTTAGCACTATTTAACACAGTTCTTACTACTTCAATTAAGGTTCTGTTTCTTCTTTCAGCTACACCATTTTGTTCAGAGGTACAAGGAGATGAAAAGTTTTGAGAGATACCCTTTTTATCACAGATTTCTTCAAACTTGTAGTTTTTGAACTCTGTTCCATTATCACTTCTCAACTCCTTTACCTTCACTTCATTGAGATTTTCTATCTTTCTTATAAAAGAGATGATACAGTCAGCTGCATCACTCTTTTTCTTGAGACAAAACACCCAAGTATACCTTGAGTACTCATCAACAATGACAAGGGTGTATTTGTTGTGGCTGATGGATTGAGGTTTAACAGGTCCAAACAAATTCATATGAAGGAGATGTAGGCACTTATTGATAGAAAATGATCTCTTGGTTTTGAATGATGCTCTATGGTGCTTCCATTTTTCACAGGCTGAACACGTTTTGTCTTTGGAGAAAGTCAGAGAGGGAAGACCAGCAACAAGGTTTTGTTTTACAAGTTTCTTTATGTTTTTGAAGTTGAGGTGAGACAGTCTCTTATGCCAGAGCCAGTTAACACTTGGAGAGGCTTTGGCAAAGAAATAGGCATTGCTTTCTTCATTATATGATGTCATATCTATGACATCGACATCTCTTCTTCTTGGGGCAATAATAATAACTTCTTGGTTTTGGTTGAATATGGTTCCCTGAGTCTTAGTAAACAGAACTTTGAAGTTAGCATCACACATCTGACTGATGCTTATCAAGTTATGCTTTAGACCATTCACATAAGCAACCTTGGTGAATGTGATACCATTGCAATTCACTGAGCCATATCCTTCAGCGTCACTTGAAGAGTTATCTCCAAATACCACTTTAGGACCTGACTCTTTTGAATATCTGTGAAGATATTATTTAACTCCTGTCATGTGTCTAGAACAGCCACTGTCTAGATACCATATAGATCTCTTCAAGTGATCCTGCACATATATAATGAAGTGAATTAGTTTCTTTTGTGAACCCACTTTAAAGTGCGTTCAAAGGATTGCTTAAGAGCAATCCTTGGTTTCCTTTGTGATATCTTTTTGGGACAGTCAGAGGTTTCATGGGCAATGCTACCACAAAGGTCACACCCAAGGTAAAATTCACACTCATCAGAGTAATGATCATTAAAACCACAATATTTGTAACGAATATATGGTTTTAGGATCATAGGAGCTTTCCTAGATGATCTATGAGACGACTGAGTGTGTAATTTAGCCAGGGCTCTTTTGACCATAATTTGTTCAGGGTGTTCTTTGGTCAGATGGTCACTGGATCCACATGTAGAGCATTTAGGCTTTTCATAACAGTCCTCTGAGAGGTGATTTTTAGCCTACGATACTTACATGGTCCATACCATATCTTATCTTTGCCTTTGGCAGACCTAAAACTTCCTAATTGAGAGGCAGGTGGAGAGGTCTTAGAATGAGTCTGAATTTGCTCTTTAAGACCTTTTACCTCTTTCATTAAGGTGAGAAGGAGTTTCTCAGTAGATGAGTCAGGTGTTGGTTTTGTATCTGTCCTAAGTTTGACAGTTATAGACACCACAATATCAGTGGGCTATTTGGGTTTTGTGATGGTCAGACACCTTTTGACACCAGATGGTTCGGCCCCTATTAATTTAGGAAGAGAAGGTAGAGGTCTCTGAGTATTATCATCAGACTCAAGGTCAGAGGGTAACTCAGGATTAGTCTCAAATGTTGATACATCAGACTTGGTAAATAATATTTCTTTTGAGGAACCCTTTTCTTTCTTCTTTCCAGTTCCTCCTAAGGCCGTGACAATGTTACTAGGGACTTGCTCACTGAGCAATTGGTCAAGGGTGACTCTGCTAGAGGTCCATTTTCTAATGACCTTCTTGAGGTCAAAGATTTTATCTTTCAGAGATTCATTTTCCAAACTTAGTTTTGTGATCTCATTTTGAAAGGAACTATTTACGGCCTGGGTATTTTTAAGGTCAAATAGTTCAGACTTACATGAGGAGAACTCTTGTTTAAGAGAGTTGTACTTGCTTAGTAAGTTCTTCCTTTGATCCTCTATATAATGGAGGTCAACATGAGTGTAGTCAAGAACATGTTTTCTTTCATCATTATCAGAGATAGAAAGAAGTTTTTGTACCTTGTTCATAGTGATTTCAACCCATTGACCTGATCTAGCATCAGCCCTTCCAACTGATAGTTCATCGGCAACAGCCATCAGTGCCTTGAATGTAGTGACACCTTCATCATCAGAGGACACCGACTCTTCATCCCAGTCAAATGACTTAGCAACTAACCCTTTCTCACTTTTCTCTTTATTCGTAGCATCAATCTTCTTGGTGAGGATTACTATTTTAGCTTTGAGTCCTTTATATTTGACTTTGTAGTCCTTTTGGTTGTTATTAACAATTAGATTGTGCTGGGGTGTGGTGTTTGTGTAGAATTTGGGTTTGTTGTATGTTTTGCTTGATGAAGGATAAAATGGTGTGGAAATTTTGAGTGAGGGGCATTCTTTATGAAAGTGTCCCAATTTTCCACAGGCAAAACAGGTTTCATTTGTTTTGTCTATTGGTTTCTTTTGATACCCTACCCTTCCAGACCTCTTGAAGAATCTTCTTTGATTTGCAAGAAGGGCTCTTTCATGAAACTCAGCATTCAAATCAACCAAGAATTCACTACTGCTCCTCTGATATTCTTCAATGTCAGAGTCACTCTCCTGCATAGAGGGGTTAGAAATGAAGGCTTTTGAACCCTGAAGAGTGAATCTAGTTGACTCTGACTTATAGATTTGATCAATCAGACCTTCCTCATAGTTATACTTGCCATACAGAGCTGCCAGAATATCATTTTTGATAGAGTTGTTGGCCCTCTGTGTTTGATTTATACTTAACCATTTTCTTGGTAAGCTATTAACAAACATGGCATTAACTTCAGCTTGAGGAATGATAACACCATTGTTTTCTAAATCATTTAGCAGACTCCTTAGCCTAGTGAATGTTCCATTTACTTTCTCTCCTTCAAGTGCTTTGAAAGCATTAAACTTGAGTCTTAAGGCAGCTATTTTGGTGTCTTTTGTTTCAGAAGGTCCTTCATGAGTTAGGATAAGATCTGTACAAATGGATTTGGCACTGGTACATTTTATAACAGACTTCATTACATTTGTAGGTAAACAAGAAATAAGGATACTTTTTAATCTCTTATCTTGATTAGCAAGTCGTTTGTCAGCATGTGACCATTGATTATGAGGTTTGGGCAAAGGATTTATAGATGTGGACAAAGGTGATAAAGGCACAAATGGTCCATTTTCTAGTATTTCCAAAAGATAGGGTTCAAGACCATCAAGATAGACCAGAAACCTATCTTTCCAACTTGAAAAATCCTCTTCATCAAACTCAGGGACGTTTGTGACATGAGAACCTCCTCTACTATTAAGAAGTTGAGGTAGTTTCTCATCAACAATTGGGACTACATTAGTGGTAGTGGGATTGTTGATGGTGTCTGTTAGGTTACCAGTTTTAATAGGGCTACCAGGATTACCAGTATTAGCTCTAAAAGGTGGTGGGATAGGTGGTACAATTCCAGACATGTTTGGATCTTGATTTGTTTTAAAACAAAGAACAGATTCTAAAGGTTTTATAAATCAATCCGCTCTGATACCAATTGAAAGTCCCAATTTATATGTCTAGAGGATACTATAACACTTATCAAAGATAAATAACACAGATAAATACTTTTCAAACGTGTAATACTTTATTGATAAGAATCAAAGAATTACAAGTGCTATGGATCGTACACGTTGAGTGACAATGTAAGATTACCCTTCAAACAAGTAAACTTGATAAAGTCAAGTTTACAAGTGAACTTGTATAGTCTAAAGACTATTGTGTATGTTCTATGAAGGAGTAAAAGACTTAATAAAAACAACAACAGTATAAACGATGTCTTCTACTCCTTCCTGCCTTCTCCTTTTATAGTGTTTGAATTTGTTAGTGAATGTTTGGGAATGTCGTGGCATATTCCAAGTGTACGAGTGCTCATGATTTTCCAGAAAACATTCTTTAAACAATCCACTAACATATTACTTTTGTATTTGTTAATTCCATAAAGCTATTTGGCCCATACTTTATCTTTATGAACTTTCTCGCCTAAACACTTAGGAGGCATGCTCAAGTTCCACTTGCTCTTATTCAAAGGGTAATAGGATTGTCAGAGTCTTGTCACCTCTGATTCACCTTAGAATCTTCAGAGCATTCCTTCTACATACCATCTGATATCCATCTTAGCTGGCGAGTATGTCTTTAAGTGATCTTAGACTTCCTTGACGATGTCTCTGACTTGAATGTCTCTGAGGTTGCTCGCTGAAGTTATGCTGTCAGTGAGTCCTTAAATCATCAGCTAATGCTGTGCACTCAGCTGCTCTTCACTACCCTCTGATGCATTGCACTCAGAGGGTCTTTATTACCCTCTGATGCTATGCACTTAGCGGGTCTTCCTTACCTTCTGAGGCTTTGCACTCAGCGGGTATTCGTTTACCCTCTGATGTTTTGCACTCAGTGGGTCTTTTATACTTAGCCTGATTTCAGTTTAAATCTAGGCAGAGACAATTGGGTATTTAATTGGCCCAACAGTTAACGTCCATCAGATATCCTTTAGGCTCAATCCCACATTAACTACACTTGGATAGGAGTAAACTCAGAAATTAGGTCTTTGGATTGGGCCTTAAGTGCGTATTGGGCTTAATGGGCCAAACCTTGAAGACTTGGCCCAAACCACTACCAACTTGACATCAAACCGCTATGAAGTGGTTTGGCAGTCAAACCGCTACCCTTTGGATAAGGCAAACCGTCATGAGGCATACCGCTACGAAGGGTTTTGATCAAACCGCTATGAAGGGGTTTGGTCAAACCGCTACGAAGTGGTTTGGTCAAACCACCACGTGTAGAATTTGACAAAACCCCTATGAGTAAAATATTAATAAATTAAAAAAAGTATAATTTAATATTACTCAAACCGCTAAGACCAAACCGCTATGAATATTCTAATTGATTTAATCAAACAGCTACGACCAAACCGCTATGAATACTTTATTCATTTTAATCAAATCGCTACGACCAAACCGCTATAAATATTAAATTCATTTTAATTAAATTGCTACGTTTTTTTAAAAATTTAAAAAGGGGGTTTGGATAATTTGATTAAAAAATAAGGTCTTCATCAAACCAGTACCACTTAGCAGTTTGCCTGCATATATTAAAATATTCATAACATATCAAACCGCTATCAGGAAATTTCTATCAAACCGCTATCAGGCAATTTCCATCAAACCGCTATCAAGAATCATGAAGCCTAACTGACAAATTGCTACCAAGAACTCTCAGAGCATACCGCTACCATGAACATGAATACAAACGAGCAAACAGCTACCTAGAACACACTAAACCAACATATTCATCAATTAAATTCTGAGACTTGGGATCATACACACATGGCTTACAAACATTCCTAAGCATTAACCAACATCTAATCATGTCACAACAACAACCAAGTATCAATTGACTAACAAAAGTCAATCCCACATTCGAAAATCATCAAATCTTAAAACCAAGTGATTGAGGAACATAAATAGTCATCAAACTAATATCATCTACCCCTATTTAGCAAAACCCAACAACAAAATCACAAATCCAAACACACATTAGGTTTTTGATCAAACATGCATGAACAATCAATCGTAACATCAAGGTGTGTTTGATTCATTGTTAATAACTAATGATCTAGTGATAAGGACCCCTAAACGCATATATCCCACCCACCAATTAATGGTTACAAATAATATCTTTAGACCTAGGTCTAATCTAGTGGGAGATCGATTAATCATGTGTTATAGATTGATTCTAGTTAGATACAACATCACTAAATGATATAGAATAAGAATCATTAATTACCTTAGCAATGAAAACACAGAAAAATCAAGAATCACGAATGAAGATTTGGTGGCAGTTTACGTGAGGAGTGTGTGGGTTTTTAGGGTTAACTGAGATTAACAAAAAACCGCCACCCTTTTAAACAAGGGTTTCGGTTTTGGCATAAATGGTCCCTGGGGTTTCTATTTCCTTTTAAATTCAGTTTTTAAGTATTTTAGGGTTATGACTAAGTTATGAGAATAATGCAAATGGTCCCTATAGTTTACTAAAGCAATGAGACAATTAGCAAATTGTACATAAGTCCCTAAACATTCTGACTATTGATGACATTGGCCCTTTGAGTTAAAATAAATTAACTCCCCTTCAAATTATAAACCCATTTAAATACAAAAGCCTTTTCCATTAATGATATGATGTTTTAGAAACCCGTTAGATGACGTAAACTTGAAATCACTCTCCCCCTCAAACAATGACCCGTATTCTATTGAAAGAGCTATATTCATTGATTGAGTGTCAAATTCTGTGTAAAATCACAATCTGATTGATTTTCAAACAACACTTTTTCCACCATGGGTAACACAAATAATTTTTGAAGAATCATAGAAGAAAAATTATTTGGTTAAAAAGAAGACTTCTCTTCAGTAGGAAGAAATAATGCACTAAAACGTACATTAGATCTATGATGCATGGATATAAAGTAATACATGCCTGGGAGAAATTAATCACCTATTGTCAGGAACAGCTGTCTTTTTGACGACATGCTTTCCTCAGTTTGAAAAGCGGGTTGCTATCGGAAATAATAGCAAGCCATATAGACATGTTTTAAAATATTTTGAACTTTTGTTCGAACTTCTACTCTTTAGAACTGGGTTCTGGAGCAAATACGTTAACAAAGGGATCATTAAAAGCTTGAACAAAAGGATTGGCATCTATGTCGGGTCCAGCTGCAACACTTTGCTGTAAGACTAGAGACTGTATGACAAATAATGATGGTAAATAACTTAAAGAAGGTGGATCTTGATCAATGGCAGTAGAAGTAGGTGCACTGGCTTAAACAACTGGAGCTTGAACTGCAGGAGCTGGAGACGTTGGTCTATCAGCACTAGAGGGTTCCAAGTATTCATCATACATTGGTTGAAATAACATCTCCAAGTCTTTATTTGTTGGGGGTGCATAGGGTGTTGCAGGGACAAGATTACGTACGAGCCCTGAACTGATGGGTCCATGCGTCAGTAAACTAGGTTCAGGTCCTGTGCCGATGTGCACAAAAGCTATTTACCCAATCAACTCATCGAATGTTACGTAAATAGTTTCTATAATTTTTCGGGTTCTTTTGTTGTTGATTCTGTAATCCTTCCGATTGGGTGCATAACCAACGAAAACCTTAATATCTGCTTTTGCCTTCAATTTACCAAGATCTTCACTGTCGTTTGTCAGATACCAAAGAGCACCAAACACACGGAAGGATAAGAGATTGGGTTTCTTGTCATGCACAAGATCATATAGGGGTTTGTTGTAGCGGGTGTGTATTAAGGATCTATTTTGGGTATAGCAGGCAGTAGCAACCGCTTCCGCCCATAGAAACATCGAAGCCTTAGCATAGATCAGCATAGTTCGAGCAACTTCCACAAGAGTCCGATTTCGTCTTTCGACGATGCCGTTCTGCTGAGGAGTTCTTAGAACCGATGTTTGGTGAGTAATGTCGACTTGCTCATAAAATGCAGTTAGAACATGATTGACAAATTCTGTTCCATTGTTGGTCCTGATGAATCTAACAGTTTTGTTGAGACCCACTTGTATTTGTTTGAGAAATGTAACCACAAAGTCTGGAGTTTCATCCTTGGATCTCAAGAACTTGACCCATGTAAATCTTGAGTAGTCATCAACGATGACTAAAATGTACTTCTTACCGTTAATACTTTGCACTCACATCAGTTCGCATAACTCTATGTGAAGGGTATGTAACACTTCCAAATTGGTGTTTTCCATCTTGGGTTTGTGGGAATAGTTCTTGCTCTTTCTAAGTTGACAAGCTGAGCAAAGATGATCTTTTTCAAACTTCAATCTTGGTAAGCCTCTAACTAGATCTTTTCGAGCAAGATTGTTAATGGTACAGAAATTTAGATGATTCAGCCGTCGGTACCACAACCAGGATTTCTTCTGGGAGGCTTTAGAGAGCAAGCAAATGGGAGAAGACTTCATCGTGTCTTCAACAGAGATGGTACATAAATTAGAACCACGATGACCTTTGAGTAAGTCCACACCTTTAAGATCTCTGACATAACATGAATTTCGGAAAGCAACTTCAAAATCGGAGTCACAAAATTGCCTAATAGAAAAAAGATTATGGCCAATTCCTTCCACGTAATAAACCCTAGAGATTACACTGTCACCAATAACGTAATCCTCATAACCCATAATTGCACCAAAATGATTGTTGCCGAATCTAACTGTCCCAAAACTTTTTTACGAAATTCTTGAGCCGTGAGCTATTTCCTGTTATATGTTTTGAGCAGCCTGAGTCTAAATACCACAGGATGATCTGTACGACCTGCATTTGAACACAGACAAAAATGGAGAGTTTGATAAATCGGATCCCTAAGTACTGTTGGGGTCCAGTTGGTCAGTGCAAACAATATCACACAGGAGCATTTGTTGCCTGTGGCTTAGCAACAGTAGGACCACTAGTAGATGTAGTAGACCTAATTAAAAGGCACTATCCTCTTATTGGGATTATCCTACCAGTTGGTTTCCATTGTCTTACAGACACTACTTTAGATTTAGTAATCCTAGTTAAAGGGCACTGTTCACCTAAAGTGAATGTTTTACCAGTGGGCTTCCATTAATAACCCACATTGGTAAAAACTTTTCCTATGGGTTACCATGTATGTTTAACCTGTTTGACTCTCCAAATTTTCTTAACAGGGGATTTGTTGGAAGAATTCAAAAATTAGCCACAACATTTATCATGATTAAAAGAAATTATGCATTTATTACATGTCTTGCAATGAGAATTAGAATTCAAATTAATTACAGTATGCTTATAGCTAATACTAGAATCAACACGAGTCTGTTTATGCAAATCAGACTTATTGTTCCTAAGATGGTCTTCTACTGTCTTCTTAGGAACACTTTTAGCTGGTGAGGTCATATCATTCTTGGTATTGCTCTTAGGCTCTGACCCACTAGCTTTAGTGACACCGTTTACTCTTGTAGAAGGAAGTACGGGAACATTAGTCTTTTTCTCATTCTGTTGTTTAACATGTGTAGATGTGTTGTTATTTGAAGTTTCACATGGTTCAGCAAAGGTTACTTGCTTTTTCCTAGCGAAAGGTGTAGTAGCAATGAATTTATCTCTCTTGTTGACCGCTTTAGGACACGAGGCAATCACGTGTTCTAACAATTCTTGAGATGTTTTAGTGTAAATGCAGACATATTCAAGGTCATTGTCAGATGATCTTTCATTTCTAGCCTCTTTAACTATCTCATGGAGTGTATCTAAAGTATCCTTAAGGCGGTTGAGATAACTTGGATGAACATTCCTATTGTTCTTATAACAAGAAGGAATTGGCCCAACATCGATTGCATACTTTTCAACAATAAAAACCTTTGATTTTATAGTGTCACTAGTGATGCTTGGCATTTTCCCTTTAAGTCGAGTCTTTAGATTCTCAATTTCATTTAACAAAAAACTTGTCTTTGCGATGGTTTTAACCCACATTAACTTGATGGAGTTAAATAACTCTTGGTAATGCAGTTTAACCTTTTCATTTTCTGTTTAAAAATGTTCAATTTGTTCATGCAAAGCCAGACAATTTCTTTTAATTGTAAATTCTGAGAATCTAGAGCCTTATGATCAAGGGTGCCATTCACATCACTACTTTTCTTTTTCATTTGAGAAATTTAAGCTTTCAACTTACGGATAGTGTTTTTGTGACCTTGAAGCTAGTATTTCTGTTCGTTGATTTCAAAAAATGCATCAAATTTAGGAACATCCTTAGATGTCTTGGATTTGGAGTTTCAAATGTTTTCTTTAAGGTGTTGATACTTTAATTGCAAATTAAGGTGGTCAATCTCAAGGTTGGAAAAATGCTTGACCATGGAATCATGATCATCTTTTTGAATTTTTTCATGTAATTTGGAATTCTCATATTCAGGTTCAACTGTGCGAGCCTTTTCAACATTGTAGGCATCATTTAATGCACTAAATCTAGATACAGTTAGCACAAAATCAATTGCAGTATAAAACACATCCTAGGCAATACAATTAGCAATCAAATTCTCATTTGTGATGAGAAGATTTTTCTTCTTTATCTCATCACACTTTCTATCTACAGCATTCTTGTCCACCTCAACTTCCAAATTTTCAAAAAATTTCTTCATTTCATTTACTTCTTTAATGAGGGCTTTTTGAACCCCCTCAAAATGTTCCTTAAGTGTTTTGAAAAATGGAATGAACTCAGTGAGGTAATATTTTTTTGTCTGTTCAAAGCCCCTTTCCCCTTTAGTGAGACCCGTAGGTGTAATTCTCTTTTTACAAGTTTTATCAAAATCTAAAAAAAGTTGAGTAAGTACATAAAGACGAATTTGAACTTGACTTTTTATTAGAAGAACTCTGGGACCTGGTTTGCCGGTGTATTGGGAGGATACACCATCAGTACTGGAATTGGTTTTGGGGCTTTGGCCTGCTCTTCGAGAGCTTTGGCCTTCTTCTTAAGTAGGTATTTAAACCAAAATATCTGTTCTGGGGTCAGTTGGGTCTGTGGAGTGAAGGTTTCCAGAAAATCTCATTTATTTTCTTCTTAGTAATTTCAGATATCTCTAGGGTTTCCTCTTAATCATGAACAGTGACAGGGACATAAGTAGATTTGACTATATCAAGACCATCATACAGTGCAGGTTGAACTCACTTAACTTTATTAAGATAATAAGGATTTTGGTAACCTAGAGCCATTTTATTCTCTTCATCGTAAAACGATTTAGGTTTACACAACATATGAACATTTGAATAGATTGATCTTGTTTGTATAATCTATCTTCGAACTTCTCTTTTAAACTTCTCATATCCAAAAATTCTTTAAGGAGTTTATTTTCTTTCTGTTTAAAATTCTACTTTAATGTAGACACTTCTTTATGTATTAACTTGTTATTGTTAATAGTGGTTATCACACATCAACATAAATGGGCAGCGGTCATTTTGCAGATGAAGGTTTTGGTAAAGCAGCCTATTTCCGAAACTTAAAAGTCGTTGACTAAGCCAACAATTTACTTACTCTTACAAATCTACATTTATTAGTTGATCATTCAAATTGTCACGATATAAAAGCGGGCAAAAACAACGTTTGAGGGAATTATATTTATTTATGGAGGTCCACGAAGGAATGCAGGTTGTGAATAATTCAAACTGCATAGGATTGTTAGTCATAACCTATTTTTAACTGATTCTTTCCTTATAGTTAGAGGACTTTTATAACTTTTGTTTAGAAAATATCTTTTAAGATTCTAATTTAGTGCCCAATATGATGTTATTGTTTGTATGCATTGTTGGAAATTTAGACTCATTAACTTATGAATGGATAATCTGGGTTATGTTTTTGTTACCAATGGATTAAACGGGTTACAATCAATTTGAGTACATGTTGGCTGAAAGCATGCGAAGGCGGCAAAATGAGTTGAAGTCGACACTTTTGTTTTTCATCATAGGTATGTGATAATCTTTTATATGATCATGCCATATGAGTGTTGGATGAGTTTGATAAATAAGCTTGGTTAAAAGCTAACAAAAAATGTATTGCTCTTTCAGTCTATATTGCAGATAGCATCCAGAGGAACACATTGTTTTCTTTGAACACAGTCATACACTCTGCACACAAACCGATTTTTTGGTAATTTAGCTAAAAGACTGCCGCAAGGAAGATGAAAAACCTCGTGCTCCTGTGGAGCGTGGGTTGAAAACCTATATTTATTAGAAGGAAGAAAACCTATATTTATTAGAAGGCAGAAATTTAATGCCTAGGTTGCATTTAATGTTTGGTTCGACCAGGTTGCATTTAATGCGCTACTTTAACCCGACTTGACCCATTCTTTTCGGGTATATACGAAATACCCCCTCGAACTATGCGTAAAATTACAAAAAACTACCCTCATTTAAAAAAAAACCACGCTTCGCGGCGGAGTGCAGGTTACAAACCTCGTTTTTTGCAATCTCCTGAGCTTTAGAAACATAATGACATCATCATTCTTTGTATCATTCATTGTTGTCAAGCTTTAAAAGCATATTATACATAAAGTAATGTAACAATGACTCAGCAATATTAGCATAGCCCAAACAATAAGCTCACTAAATATATATGAACACATTATCGGACTCTAACAATTTTCGAAAACACACTAGCCCCCGCCACTCGCCCCTGCCGCGCGCCTCAGCCGCAACGCGCGGGTAATATTCCAACAATTTTTGAAAACACACTAGCCCCCGTCGCGCGCCCCCGCCGCAACGCAAGGGTAATATTCCATCTCGTTATCTACTATTGTTTAGTATGTCTTTTAGTCTTTGTAATGTAAAAAATAAACATTAGATATAGTTATTATCAGCATTAAGGTTGCAAAAATCATGAATCGTTAGCCGGGCGGTTGACCACCTTGTAGCTTGTAATCGATCAAGGCGGGATTAATCAGCGATTAATCGGATTGCCATTTCTGGCAAAATTTGGGTATTTCCGGCAAGCTTTGTGTATCCTGCGAGTTTTTAATATTATTATTGCGAGACTTTTTTCTAAAAAAAACTTGTAATAGATTTAAACAGTTAATATAAATGATCAAAACAAGTTTACGGTGAGTTTTAGGTACTCCCGGCAAGATTAGAAGGTTTTCGGCAAGTTTGACCACCGTTGATTGTTGTTGACCACCGTTGACCTATTTGTTTGACCCTGTTACATTAATCGGCAAGGTTGATGGCCTTGTAGCGCGTAATCGGCGATTAATCAGCCTTGTAGACCTTGTTTTCCAACACTATTCAGCAATATAAGAATAAAGATAATCCATTATTAATGTTAATATAGTTAGATTTGTGGACCTCTCATGCTATTCTAAAAACACTAGCCGGGTATCCACGTAATGCGGCGACGGGTACTCGTGTGATTATATTTTTCGGCAATAGCAATGTCTTTTTGATGAATTACATTTATAGAAGGAAAAGAATGTTCTGCAAATGTTATTAATTGAAAATTAGCTTGTTTTTCTTATGAATTTAATAACATTATAAAAAGCTTATATAGCAGGGTACCTACACATTACGGCGGCGGGCACCTTGTAATTAAAAATTTTGTTAAGTGGTTATATGTTTCTCACGATGCTAACTTTACGCATGTAGATAACTTTAAGGAACAACTTTACCACACACTATTTCATAAAAAAATGGCAGACAACTCGTGTATCACGTAGCAACAACGATACGAAAACGTTGGTCACCACTAATGCTAGTTGTTTTGGACGTGTAATATTATATAACATTTAAACATAAAGAGTGGCAGTTTTAGCGCCGTCTGATGGTGTCTATCTTGCTAAGTTGTGGTCGTAAATAGTGGTCCGTTGCATGGTCGAAAAATGTGGTGTCAGAAAGTCTAACTACATAAAAGATTGGTTTCTATGACCTGTTTAATGATTTGAAAATTTCATTTAGTGGTGTTTTATAGAAGAAGAAAAAGATTTATGCACTATCATTTGTATCATGTGGTATATTAAGTTTATTTTTGAGTGAAGAGTATTTTAAAAATATCATTAATGAATTGTAAATTTCATTTAATTATGTTTTAAAGAGGAAAAAAATGATAAGATGATTTATGAATTATAAATTTCATTTATACGTTTTTCTAACAATAACTTTACAAGTGAACATTTAATTAAAATAATTATAGGCAATACCAATACAACTATTTCATATCTAAATAAACATAATGTCAAAATAAAGTGAGTAACAAAAGTAACATCTTTAAAACACAAATTAAAGATAAACATCACTACAAAGTGAAATGTAGTTTTGCATAAATACAAATATGCCAAATATTAATATGCATAATTAGCTGCAACGTTTTTATTTATAAAATGTTTAAGTTTATCATACAGGATGCTCTATAACAAAGCACACAAATTTGATGAACGCTGAATGTTTTGTTCTTTCATCAACTTAGAAGCAGTATTGTTAGGGCATTTTTTCAAGACTAAAGTAAAGAGTTCTTTGATGATGTGAGTAGATAACAATTGCAAGTCGATCCAAACCATCTTGCGTTTAATAAAATAGCATGAGAACAAAGTAACACTTCAAAACTTTAAACTTTGTCTTTCTCGTCATCAATATTGTTTCTTGAGGAAATGACCCGCTTAGTTATTTCTAAAGATATATGCTCGATTCTTTCTTCATCGTTTCGTACTCATCGTTGAAAAATCATTACGCGGGGTTCTTTCTGCACATAAGATAAGAAAATTGATGTAAAGAAGCATAATATATTGTTACAAAACATTACCAGATAGTTACATACCTTGTCATGCAAACTACATCCGGTTACTGCTTCATCTCATTTCTAGTAAATGTATGAATGTTACCCCGAGAGTTTGCTCAAAGTCAACAATTACCTAATGAATGTTAACAGTAGGAGAAAGAGACAAAGATAACAAGAAGTTTGTTGCATCAAAGGCTTTCGTGCTCAACTTCAATGATTATTGATGACGTATAGTATGGACCAGCCCGGCCCATTCATACAATTATGGGCTTGTTAGTTAACGATGGGCCTTCGGCCCACACGTAGCTGTCATGACCACTTGGACCTACGGGTCGCGGCTGCCAGCACGTGGTTCGTGGCCGCGGTATCTTTACGAGCTATTTTTAGGAAGGGATAACCTAATTAAATAAGAGATATGCTCTACTTATTCAAATAGGTTAGGATAATTCCGAATCCCTACTATATCAGCCTTGTCTTGGGCCGAAAGATATGAAAACCCTAAGGGTTATTTAGCCTATAAAAGGAACGTAATTGTCATCAATACATGTATCTTTAAAAAAAGCCCTAGTTACATTCAATTACTTCCCAAAGTTATATACTTACTCTCACGCCGGAGTCTAATCGTGAGATCCGCTCCCACGATAAGGTTAACAGTGTTTCACTCCTTGTGCAGGGTTCTTTAAACAAGTTCACTTGATACAAGAACAAGGTGCTACATACCCGAATATTTGCATGTTCGGACTAAATAAGACTCTAACTAACTTCTGTATCAACAATAGGCAACTATTTTTTTGCAAATAAATCATTTAACTTTTGAATTTCAAATATTGTGTGTATTTTGCCCACATGTAATGACTAATTTACGCTTCATGGTTAACAGGTTGGTTAAAAAACGAAGGAAGTGGATGTTGCACCCAAGGTTAACATAACACCATTACTCGAAATTGCTGTTCGATCAATGAGTCAATGACCTTTAAAATAAGCTTAGCCAAACACCTTGAACTAATATTGTCGGACAACAAAGACAATTATGTTAGCGGATTAGTCTTCATGACCCAAAGGCATATTTATCTTTATATTATGTGTAGGCCCATTATCTAGCTTATATAAACATATCATTGTAACTCATTATGACACAGAAAATACACAACCTTTCATGGTATCAGGCCAAATAGCCGATCCAAACCCTAAAAACAAAAGCAAACCCTAGCACCTCACACTCGACTGCACATCCTATCCCTATCGATTTAACAGTCGATCACACACCATGACCAACCCTGATCAACCATCCGCACCCCCTACTCTTACCTTGGTTGAAAAACTATATGCGGTACACAACATCAACACTCTTGTACCAGAAAAATTGGATCTCGCTGAATCCAACTACTCCACGTGGAGTTACTTCTTCAAAGGCCATTGTAGTAACTTTGGTGTCCTCAAACACATCGAAGGCTCAAGCACACAGTCGTCCACATCCACACCTCCCACGGACGATTGGATCACAGCCGATTCCATCGTTAAATCGTGGATCTTTCTTACACTATCTTCAACTCTTCGCAAACGGTTGATAAAAGCTAACCCTAAAACAGCCAAAGACGCATGGGACACCATTGAAGCAATCTTTCAAGACAACAAAAGGACACGCGTGGTTGCTTTAAAAGGCGAGCTACGTATGATCCAAATGGGTGACCAAACAGCCGACGAGTACTTCTCGAACATTGACTCCATCGTCACATTACTCAATGATCTTGGTTCGGATGTTAGCCAAGACGACGTTGTTACCTATGCAATCAATGGCTTAAGCGACAAGTATGGAAGCCTTGCTCAAATCATAGCTCACAAGGAACCGTTTCCCGACCTCTCCACCGTGCGTTCAATGGTCTCTACTGAGGAGATGCGGATTCGGAATAAGTCTCCTTCATTGTCAGTAAGCACTAACTCTAGTGCTCCTCAAGTCCTGTTAACCGAGACACCGCATCGTGTTCAAGACACACGCACCAACAAGGAACGTGATAATCGTAATAATAACAAGACCGAGGTCTGTCGAAACTTTGGTCGAGGTGTTTGTCGTTGGGGTGCCACCTGCAGGTACATACATGATTCGTCTCGTTCCGCAGGTACACGCTCCAACTCGTCTCAAAATAACACACGTACAAACACCTCCAACATGCATACTGGAATTGGTTTTGGTAATAGGGGACTTGATTTGGCAGCCCAGCAACAACTTTTATCTCTTCTCCAAGCTCAAAACACTTTACTTGCCCAATATGGGTTATCTACCATAAGCATTCCACGCACTCCTATTGGGTTCAACAACTCGGGTCAGCGTATTGTTCCTGCTCAGCCTTCGGCTGCACAATTTCTTATGACACATGGGCTAACTCCAAATAATGAAATCCCTTACACCCGTCTTTTTGGGTTGAAGCACTTCACATGGCTGCATATCTCTTAAACCTTTTACCCTCCAGCGCCATAAATAATGAAATCCCTTACACCCGTCTTTTCAGGACATAACCTAACTATGCGGATCTCCGTGTTTTTGGTTGTCTTTGCTATCCCTACATCAACACCAATCACAAACTTGAACCACGCGCCACACCTGCAATTTTCCTTGGATATCCGACTAATCACCGTGGATATCGGTGTCTGGACTTGAATACGGATAAAATCATCTTATCACGTCATGTGACATTTGATGAGACGGTTTTTCCGTATGGGTCTATGTCTCCTAATGAACCTCCTTCTTACACATTTTTAGACACTTCCCCTAATATAATTCAACAACACCTTCTTACTAAACTTATATCATCACCTAGCCCAAACACTACTACTCAGTCCACACCGAATAACAACCCTCCATCCAACACCACCCCACACCAAATATCCTCTCCTACCCAACCCACTATACACGGCCCACTACCAAATTCGCAACTCAACCAAAACTCCCTCTCACAACCCGCTTCAACTCACTCTATACCAGCGGTTACCACAAACACCAACTGTTGGGAATTATAGATTTGATGAGACAAAAGAACAAAAAGAATGAAACAAGAAGGACTTAATCGACAAATTGGAATTCTACAAAAGATCTACAAATTAATGATTGGGAAGTTACAAGATGTAACGTCTTAAACGTGTCATTAATATATCAACACTTCGTAACGTCTTATGGTCATTAATGATAATTAATGTCATTAATGTGTTTTATTAGAATTCCTTTGTAACGTCTTATGATCTCTATTATATAAAGAGACATAGACTCATAGGTTTGATATCCATGGATACATAAAACTCTCCCACTGAGAGTCTAGATAGATCAATAGAAAACATCGACTGATGAGAGTCGAATAGTAAAGGTGTGTGTGTACACCGGAGTTAGTTAGTTAGTACACCATAATTAGTTGGTGTAGCCCCAAGTTATAGTTGGGGTAATAAGGAAACGTTCAATGAAGAAAACCTTGTTTGATAATATTGCTTTCTTATTATTCCGCTGTGCATTTAATATTATCTGTAAAACTGATCCTAGATGAGCTTAAAAGATTCTCAACATGTGGTATCAGAGCCATGGGGCTCTTGATCTAGGATCTACAAGGTTTTTG